>DF239665.1:124725-177805 GCA_000507305.1 Breviolum minutum Mf 1.05b.01
CAACACGCAGGCTACCTTTTTCTCGAGCGGATGAGTCTGACGGAACGATCTGTCATTGTTCCAGACCAATTGCGATCTGCTGGCATCCCAGCTGATCAGGAAGAAACTTCCAAAAGAACCTCATGGAGCTTTGGGTCCAAAAGAGACCGGCCCTGAGCTAGGTTGCTGCTCTGAGCCATCCAAAGATCCTCCAACAAACTCGATGTGGAGCTCCCTGACCTCTTCCACGAGCGAGTCGATCTGAGAAGCTTGAGCTTGGTTGACCTTCTCCACAAAGCTCGCTGGGGTCATCGCCGAGAAGTCAATGGCGTCCCCACGACGTTGTTCAAGAGATCTCCTTGGCGGGGCCAGTGACCCTCCCAGCCAAGAACTTGGAGCTGGTGCCTCACCTGGTGCATTCAGCGATGGCTGCACCTCATTGAGCTGCACGATAGGCACTCCACTCTGATCAGCACCCCCACTTGTCAGTGACTTCAAGTGAGCTGAAGCCACACCAGTCGGCTGAACAGCCGGTCCATCCAAGATCGGCGGAACCACCGCTGCTGCCTTCTCCTTCATGGGATCATGCTGCTGAAGAGCGAGCGCCTCAGCCTCGACCAAACACTTCTCCTTGTGGAACAAAGGAGATTCAGCAATCAAGTGAACATTGCTGGGATGGCTCTCCACTGCCACTGCCGAGATCCGTGGCCCAGTATCTTCTTCACGATCGGCCGAAGTAGCCGCCGTCCAGTGAGCATGAATCCCAGCCAGCTGAGACAGCTGGAGCGCTTGATCAGGGCTCTCAATCCTGGCATAGTGATCCCTGCACCATGCCGCATTCCTCACGAGCGTGGGTCCGGAAACCCTGCTGACCACCAGCCACGAAGGTGGCACTGAGCAAACCGAACATGCCACGTCCAGGCGATCTGCCGCACTGAGGAACCTGAACTCCAGGCGATCAGCATCCATGCCGAACGCATCTTTGCAGGACGTAGTGACCAACCTGAGCTCAAAGTGGCAGAGAGGGTAGTCGAGCGCTACCACCACTCCACCCCTTGAAACAGCGTAGAGCCTTCCGCCAACTTCCCAAGAGCAGGCCAAGACTCTGTAGCCTTGAAAGATCGTCACCACGAAAGTGGGCACAAAGATCTCTTCCTGGAGGAGCCACAAAAGAGCTTCAGCCACATGATGCAGCTGGACGCTCATGTCCTGATCGGACCTGTATCCTCTCAATTCCAAATGAACGAGGAGGTGACCACCTAACTTCACCTTCACGTCCACCCACGTTGGACTCTCCTCGCTCATCAGTGGCCACCTGAACGGTTGAAAGGCCTGATGCGATAGCACCGACCCTGTAGGAGCATCCCAAGCACCACACGGAACTCCGCCATAGGATGTCATGGAGCCACACAACACGAGCTTGTGCCCAACCAAGGTCTTCAACATGAAGATGTTGAGGTGGTAGCCCGATGAGGGAGCTCTGACCAACTGACGATCGCTCAAAACATTGATGCCTGCATAGGCGTTGGTGATGATCTCATCCAGCAGCCAGCCCTGGTAGGGTGACTGCATCCTAAGATCTCTTGCATCCAACACCAGCACTGACCGTTCGCCTTCCCCAGAACCAACCTGCTGGATGTGCTTCGGGAGAGCCACATTCACCGCATTGTGCGCACCCATCTGCTTCCATTGCACTCTGCGATAGCCCTTGCGAGCGGCCTTCTCTTGCTCCTTTCTCAAACGCCTCTGAGCTGGCGTCTCGTTGGCATGATCCACCCAATTCTGAGCAGCTTGTGTCACTGGAGCTGCATGACTGCGACCTGCTTGATCAGCAGTACCATGTTCAGGGATGGACCCCAACTTCAGATCTGCAGGGGGCATCTTCAAGCCATCTGAGTCTGTCTGCTCCCCAGTCTCTGCCCAAGGATCCGGGCTCTCAGTCGAACTTTGACCATGACCTTGTCCTTGCGGGACCTGTGTCCATGAGCTCACCGATGCAGCTTCAGAGACCACTGACTGAACGTCATCTTCTCGAGCTGCTGCAGGCGGGAACTTCGATTGGATCATGGCGCGTTGGCGAGAGAGAGCAGAAGGGATCTTGGAACTGGACATCTTAAGTGATCACCCAGGCCCTAAGGAAAAACAGGGGAACAAATCTCACTGGGTGAACACTTGATCTTGAGCCAAAATGGCATACGGATGAATGATCAATCACACCAACATGAGAGTAATCCCCCTTTCCAGACCAACCTAACCGAAAAATGGGAACACCAACGACTTCATGTGAACATCTCAAAATAATTCAAAGTCTATATCCAAATTCCAAATTCAACTTCTGCCCCAACAGAAAAACACCCGACCTCCACGTTGAACTTTGAGATTCAAATCACTTCTTCATCGCCAAAGGAGAAGAAGGTGGGAATTCCCCACTTGAGATATAAAGGCCTGCAAGTGAAAAGGTCAGTTCCAGAATATCCTCCCAGAAGTTTTTGCACTGCACCTCCAAACCCTTCAAAGTTCTAAGATGAGCTGTCGAGATTTTGATGATAAACCAACACAGATTGCCATTTGTACACCCAGATATGACAACAGAAATGATGGCTGGCAATAGTTATTAGCTCTAAACTAAACTGGGCAAGCTCTTGCCGTTTTGCCCGTAAAAACAGCGTTAGAGCCCAGGCACAGGGCAGGATCCGATTCCCTGGCATATTGCGAGAGCGGCTCTCCAAACATGCGGTGCCAGACTGCCTCACGAAAAAAGGCCACTTTTGACGGATCGAAAAGGGGAAACTACTGTTGATGGACCACCTGGGATGTATAAAACCTTCTGAATAATGGGATAACCCACATATTATCAACTGGTGCAGGATTTCTTCCATCAACAGTATCACTATCTCATGAAAACCCTCAAGATCGGATATGAAAAACGTCCAGTGATTCTGGACTCACATTGACAGCTTCAAGGCTTCTTGTAGTCAACAGCGACTTATGCAAATGTTTAAGTTTACTTCTTTGCAACTTCGCAAACCTTCTCCCTGAACCCTAAACTCTAAACCCAAAATTGCTTGCCTTTTACAAAGAACTCTCAAAGAATTTGGAGGCCATCAATTCAGCTGGTCCATCCCTTTCCCCAAACAAAACCAACAAACCAACGAACGGAGAATGAAAATGATCCACCAAAGGCTCCATCCATTTTTCAAAAAATACCGCGGACAAAAATGTGATTTTTTTCAAATCATGTTTCCTTCCCCAAAAAAATTGGAAGGTGAAAATATATTCAAAAAAAACGTTAAGGAAACCACATACCACCTTCATTTGTTGATATCAATTGGGATGAGTAAAATGTCCCTTTTGATTGAAAAATGCTTGCTTAAAACCACCAGAGTTTTGTAAAACTCCATGGCTCATTGGGATGATTAAAGCTCAAATGAAAAATTGGTGCTTATAAAGCTCATTATGATTAAAATGTCCCCTTGAAAACCACTGAGTTTTTCCATATTTTTCTGGGCCTCAAAGAGTCCTGTGGTGCTGGAACACCAAACTCCATCAGCTCCGAAGCTTTGAATTTCTTCCCGCGGCCACCATTGCAATCGATCCTTCGCGGCGTGGATCCGTTGACAACAACGACAACCACGGCGAGGTCCAAACAAGGCGTTTTATGCGTTTTGGGCGTGAAAATTCCTTGGATGTACGTTTTTGAAGTATCCAAAATGGTCCCTTTTCGGGGGACGAATTCGTTCATTTTCGGAGGACTCCCTATGAATTCGGTGGCTAATTATATAGATACTATCAGACTGTTTTGTTCCTTTTTTCCTGCATTTTAGAGTATCATTAGCATGATTATCATGATTCACCATCATGTTTCTTTTTGAAAGGGCTTCTAAATCCTATCGTTGGGTTGCAGGGTTCAGGGTCGATGCTGAAATCCTTCCCGATTTGGGGAGTGTCACTCCATGGGGCTCCTTCCGCACAATCGATTGGGATCCGGTGTAGAATTGAAAAACGCCACTGGCATCCATTTTGGACGTCACTCTGGAAACGGCTCCCGATAGCTGTGTACTCGCGGGTATCTTCACGAAGGTCAATTCACCACTTGGACTACTAAGCAATTCTGCTCCAGCACGGACAGTACAGGATTGGTTTCTCTGTGCTTCGGCATAAGCCTGTTTCGTTGTGGTCTTGGTCAATGGTATAGACTTTTCACAGGTGAAACCACTACACAAGTTGCCCAGTTCATCACAACGTTTTCGAGAATCCTGTTCTCCACGGACCACATCATCATTGGCAGCATAGCCGAACAGAAAGGAATCCTTCATGGAACGATATGTGCCTCCCTCATTCTCAAGATCAGAGAGATAATGATGTGTACCACAAGTCTTGATGTAGCTGACTTCACGACCCTCAGGTGAATCTTGTAGACCTTCCTTGCCAATTCTTGCTGTACAGGAGTTTCGACCAAATCGATCTTGTGGTAAAAGTCCTGGAACAGCTTCAGAATCGTCCAACTCCGATGGCTCCAACGGCGTAAGACAAGTGACACCTAAACACTCCTCTTCCAGCGCTGTACAGGCAGCCTTCGCAGCCGGTAAGCTTTGACGTCGTCCTGTATCAGCATGACCCAGCAAGTAATAGCCCATGTGCCTGAAATGAGGGAGAAAAAAAAACAAGATACAAGAAAAGGAGAAATTATCTGTGTCACTGGGGGCAATTTTGTTTGTTTTCTTAAGATTTGAACTCTATCATCCTCATTTTTGTTTACCTATATAATCAAAACACGTACTTGAAAAAAAATATGTCCATCTGCATCAAACTTAAAGATCAAAAAAGGAAGCTTTTTAAAAAAATATCGAATTCTCTCAACCGTAACCAGGATGCTTTTGCCAGCGGCATTGAGGAGCTCCTAGGCCCAAGTCTTTCCAAGGATGTCCAAAAACTCGACGCCAAAAGCGGTGCCAAATGGAGGCAAAATCCTTTCCCCAGGTACGCATTGGTTCCACCACCATTTGCTGTGCCAGCGGATAGTATGCCAAAGCCTGGGGATAGATGGGGGAATGTAGATGTTCATCCAGACTTAGGAAATTATGTCGTTAAAGCTTTAAGACAAAAGCTTTGTTTTGAACAAATACCGAACAGAACCGGAGAAGCTCTGGAAAACAACAACAACAACAACAACAACAACAACAACAACAACAACAACAACAACAGCAAGAACAACCACAACAACCACAACAACAACAACAACAACACCAACGATGGCTTTGTGTTTCCTGTCCTCATAGGCAAACTGGGACTGCGTTTTGATAAGTTTCAAGGCGCGTCGCAAGGCCAAAAATTGAGCTCCTTGATGTTCATCTGCATCAGGATGAACAAAGATGGTAAAGTCAGGCAGTCTCTCCCAATGATCTGCGATATACTTGAAATATGCCGTTTGTTCTTCCCTCCGTGGCCCAGCAGAATAGTTGATGACATGCAAGTTACGAACAGCCCGCCGGACCTTGACCAAAACTTCCTCTTTCAGTGGTTGACACCAAGGCCAGTCCACTTGATAGATGTAGAAATCGGTATCAGTGAGTAAGCCAGTATCACCAACATCACCACTACCACTTGAAGCAAGGCTCTCCCCGAAGGGTGGGGCCAAAATCCAATCCAACTCATGACTGGTTCCAAATCGATCAACAACTTGGCAGTAATTCATAACAATGGCACTGGATAAGGACCTCTTTTGCGCCAAAGCTTTGCTAATGTTCATGGCTCGTTGAACACCTTCATCCAAAGGCCAAGAAATCAAATCATCGGAGCTGAGTTTTCCATTACGAATTGCCTCGTGTAAGTACAAGGTATATTGCGCCATGAGGCTTTGAAAAGCATCAGTTTGATAGACCAAGTTCTCTTCAAGTTTGAACAAAATGGCCTGTAGGAGTGCTACAGGGCAAATCTCCTTCATAACCTCCCGATTTTCCAGAATTCTGGAGACTCTTTCAGAATCAGAAAGTTCAAACAAACCTCTGCGATAGTATGCATGCGATCTCACCAGCATCATGGAAAATTCCACAGCATCACATCCTGACCAGTTCTGTGGCACACCAGCTCTAGCAGATGATAAAAGAACAAAGGCAATGAAAAGCATCTTTTCAGCTCGAGCCGCGGAAATAGCTCCAACATTTCCAACGTTTTTTTGGAAATTGAGTTCACTTTTTCTTGGTTGTTGCCATGAAAGGTAATTATCACCCCCTCCCACTTCAAAACTGCCCCAGCACTCCTTGCCAAAAAAAAAGGACAAGTTGACGAGGAGTTCGTTCATTTTTTGGGCGCCAACATAAGGCTCCCCTCAGAGATTCAAGCCCAAAAACCTTGAGAGGCATAGGTATTGAGTACCAATCATTTCATCACTACGATGTGGGCGTTTCGAGCCGATCGTTAATGAATGGAGTTTTGTCGGGCCCCTATAAATGACCGAAAATAAATCGGTAACTGGGGCTATAACCCTACTTATAGGAGTTTTGGAAGATGATTTTCCGGATTTCAATTGGGTGATTTTTAGGTTCCAGCCGTTAAGTTTCAGGGGTGCAAACCAACCATTCTCTATACTTTCTGTACGCCATCCACGATCCAATGGAAGTTCACATCCACATCCACCATCCGACATCCCTGTGGTAGGAATTGAATCCATCCAAGTCTTCAAGTAGAGCGATCATTCCAACAAAGAATTGAAGTCCTACTCAGGAGTCCACTGATCCTAAGTAGCTTATATCACTTTGGTGAAGGTAGGGTACACGTACACTGTTTCACTGTTTCACCACGCTTAATCAGTGGGACATCGGTTGGGTATCTCATTTGCTTCCATCATTTTCACCTCGCTTGCTCGGCGAAAGTGAAACTCCAGGCTTGCACAGGTTGCTGAGATCGATAATAGATATTGGTAGATATGATGGCGATGGGTGACATGTTGGGGTGTCCTGGTTGGTGATGTGATTGCCGTTGTCCTTGACAAAAGGATCTATATCAAGAAATGTGCAAGCATATTCTTGCAGTATCTTCATGTATCTTCAATATCATGCTACGTGCAATGATCTGTTTCTGCTTGGAAAGGGTGAAACGGTGGCTGGTGGCTTCTTGTAGAGTTTGAGAAAGCCACCAGAGTGAAACAGAACGCAGAGAGACATACTACGAGTCCAGTGGCGCTAATGGAGACATTTGACCTCGACACTCGGGGTGGCGGCATGACATTTGAGCAATGTTCAAAACCCTGACATGACATTCCATGAAATCCTAATTGCTTCATGACGGGATCTTGATATTGAATCCCAAAAAAATAACTGGGTAGATACTATAATCCCCTATATAAACCCAACACAAAACCAGGGTCAACTGCTTAGTGCTCTAAACTGACATGTCTCATCGGGCATCTCACAACCTTTTTGAAGCTCCCAAAAGTCCCGTTCTTCAGCTTCCAACGGGGAACCCTCGCGAGGTCGCAACATGGATGTCTTAAACACAAGTTGTTGACCTGGGACCAGGTTCATCAAGGTCATTAATGAAGCTGTGAAATATATACCTGGTACCCTAAACAACCATATCTTTATGGTTGTTTCAACTGGATGATTCCAAACCTTTACTTGGGAAATGGTTGTTTCAGCAAACATCCATTTAAAAGTGGTTGTTTAGGGTTCCAGGTATTAGTGATTCAAAAGTAGGTACACCCCCAAAAAATCAACATAGAACCCAAAAATTGATAGTGTGTAGATGTTTTTCCATTTCCAAAGAGGCCTTTTTTTGAGGTTCCATGTTAATTTTTCCTGGCTGTACCCCAAACATTATTTTTAGGATCCCTAATTTGAGACATCGCCAAATAGAAAAAGCTCCCCCAATATCCCCCAATCATTCAGGCAGTTTGGGGATAAACGGATGGACGACGTGAGATGGTGTTTTCAACCATGTTTAGTAAAGTCCCCTAACTGGGGTTGTGGGACCCCTTCCAAATGGCCTTTTCATGACTTATAAATGAGGGTAATCCCAACTACTTACTAATTGGGATGATCCTCCAAGTACTTAGTTTACTCGATTTTGTCTGTGATCGATTTTGTGAGTCAAATACTGCGTGTGGGTCATCCCTGAATCTCTACGTGAACTTCTGTTTCCTTGAGTAGTTCATGCTAAAAATCTTTAGAAAGGAAATTCAAACTCAGGAAGCGAAGAAAAAAAAACTAAAAATCTGCACTTCCCAGAGTTTGCAACAAAAAACTCACTAGAAATCACGGCTTTTTTCTGCCATGGATTCCATGGATCAAGGCTTGGGGGGTGATATCTAAAGAGGTCATCTCCGATGACTTGCCCGAGCCTCAAGGCCTCAAGGCCCAGCTCCAGCCTGAATTTTTGATGGCTACTTGGAGGATCACCCCACCCGAGTGTTTTCCAGTTGGTGGGTTGAAACCTTTTTTAATCTATACCCCAACCTGGGAAAAGGATCCAATTTGACATACTTCGAGGATCATGCCAGGACTTGTAATTCGTTAGGATTATGCAACTTCAGTCGATCCAGCTGCTCAGGTGTCATCCATGAGATCGCAGAGCGACTCCAATTTATCCAATCCGGTCAACTGACCATTGTGGCTCAGATAGGGGGCCCCCTTTTTGTATCGGAATCCCTGTCAAGTGCCATAGAGCTACTTCCGGCCATTGCGGCTGTCAAAAGGTTGCTGGTGCTCTGGGCACCTTTGCGATTCTTGGTTTGGTGGAGTGTGGTATATCTAGAGCCCAATATCCCCACTGCATTTTACTCCAGCTACATTGGTAGCGGAGCGATACTTCCTGGGCCTTCATCCTTTAGCATTGGGACTGGATAGCGCTACGAGATTCTTAAGGAATATATCGATAGACACTGGTCTACTTCTGCTGGTTGAATTTTGCCCTCAGTGCTGTGTGACATTTGAAGCTTGGTGATCCCTCATTGCACGAGGCATAAGGTATAACCAGGTGATCACACGTGACCTTTTTGTACTACCAGATCATAGGATTTGGCACCTTTCTTTTGTTTTTGCTTCCTCTTAGAGAAGCGATGTCTGACAAGGAACATCATGTACCAAGTTGGGATGGTTCCTCTAGAACATGGGAGGAAATACACTAGGGAAGTATCATGGTATGTGCGAGCCACTNTCCGAGGACCAAGGAGGAGCAATGGCCGTGCTACGGAAGCCATATCCCGGGCACAGCTCGGGCAAACCCACATGGGGAGTGGGTGGATTGTGCCGTGTGCGCCCTTCGGTTGATGTACACACCAAGGGTCGGATCACCGGGGAACTCAGCCCGCAACGAGAACCCAGGGTTGGTTTCAAGGATGTTGGAGGAGTTGGAACCTTTGATGAAGGGTCACACTCCGAATCAAACCATTTGTCAGGCCATGTTCAAGAAGATCGAGGCGGAGGAAGTCCTATCACAAGCCATTGCTCATGTTGTGAAGCCCAAGAGCATTCCAACCAAGGGATATTCAAAGAGCAAGTTGACAAGTGCAGTGGCAAGCCCAACTCGTTCAAACCACAGTTGGGACATGGTTCAGGAGGCAGAGATGGACTTGACGGCAGCTTACGAAAGGGAGACGGAGCAGTGACCTACAAGCCCACCTACCATACTATCACCCACAAGATGGCAGCCAAGGTGATGCTCATGGCTTCAACTTTGATGACTTCTTTGAACGTTGGTGCTATGAACTTGGCTATGGATGGGGTGGATGGTTTGTGGGAGGTGGCTTGCAGTCCTCACTCATGGTTGTCGGAAGCATGTGAGAAGCAAGGTCTACAACCAAAACGGATCAATCTTCATCAAGGATATGACCTTTATCAACCAAAGACATGGGAACTGCTTCAGACAGAACGTCGTCAACGAAGGCCTCGCAGAATTTGGTTCTCTCTTCCCTGTACCAAGTGGTGTCCATGGAATCGTCTCAACTATGCAAACCGGAAGGAAGAGTTGGCAGCATATCAGAGGAGAGAGAGAAAGATGCTTCGAAATGCTCGGAACTTCATCATTGAGGCACTCCTGGATGATCCGACTATTCAGATCTATTGGGAATGGCCGGTGAACTGTGATGGATGGAAGCAAGAGCCAGTCATTGACATCAGCACCTTCTTGGATGAACACTTCATTCCATGGAAACCTTGCCGCATTGATGGATGCGTCTATGGGATGAAGACCAAGGACAACCAGGATTTCATCCGCAAGCAGTGGAAAGTCATGACCACGGACGAGCGCTTTTGGAGCACCTTTCGTTCCAAGGTATGTCATGCCAACCATTCTCACAGAGACATTGCTGGACAGGAGACATCCCGAACTAGCTACTATCCATGGAGAATGTGTGAGGCCATTGCACGTCACTGGTCTAAGCAAGTGGTTGGTGAGCGTCAACTTCGCTGTATCTTGGCAAAGGATGATCTACAGTTTTCACAACTTGAAGATCCATGTTTTTCTGGTGATCTGATGGCAGTTGAAAACAAAGACACAGAAGAAGAAGAGTTGATTCCAGACCTCGATAATCCTGTAAGTGCTCTACCATCACCTAGCCCTGATGAGATCAATAGGTGGAAAGCAAAACTGCATCATTATCAAAAGGCAGCGGGCCATCCTACCAATAAAAACCTCATCAGGATCCTTCGTGATGCCAAACAAGAGCCATGGAAAATCCGAATCGCCGAAGAATTGAAATGTCCGGCATGTGAAGCATTGAAACCTGGAGGAACTTCCTCAGGTCGTGTCCCTCCGGCAGCCACACATGATATGTATGGACCTTGGGAAGCTGTTGGTTTAGATGTTGGGGAATGGATTGTACCACAACAAAAGAAAAAGATCAAATTCCTCCTCATGATTGATCTTGCAACCCGTCTTCGTGTTGTTTTTCCCCTGTTTGAACCATATGAGACCTTAACCATGAAAGCAGAAACAGCTGAACAAGTCATTAAGGCTTTCACGGATGGGTGGCTAGGACATTATCCTAAACCAATACATGTGATTGCTGATAATGGCAAATCATTCATATCAGAAAAATTCAGTTCGTTTCTTCGTGAATTAGGTGTTGATCTGACTTTTCCACCTGAAAAGGAGGCATGGGCACACGGCATTGTAGAACATGCCATGAAAGATGTGAAGTCAACAGCATCTGCCATCCAATTGGATAACATGGTTCAAGACCCAGTTATTTCTTTGACACTAGCTGCTTCATCGCTAAACTCAACTGAACATGTCAGTGGATATACATCACACCAGTGGGCATTTGGAAAGGATCATTCACTGTCAGATGAAGATCGTTTATCAATAGAACAGTTAGGTCACAGAGCCTCATACTCTAATCTTGTGGCAGCTCGTCATAGAGCAGAGGAGGTTGCCAGAAAGACTAGATCACTTCGCATTCTTTCTCGACTCGGTAATTCGAAAGCACGACAGCCAATCCGATCATTCGACGTCACCGAGCTAGTTAAAGTATGGCGTAAAGTAGTTCCACCAGAGCAGTTTTCTGGTCCCAGGGGAGGTCTTAGAAAGAGTGGTAGGCCTGGTTGGGTAGGACCTGGAAGAGTGATTTTCAGTGAGATTTTACCACATCAAAAAGAAGGGGATGACCGTAGGCACATTGTTTGGATCCTCATGAACGGTAAGTTGTTGAGATGCAGTGTTCATTCTGTCCGCCCTCTCACATCAACTGAGAAGTTTCAATGGGATTTGACCAATAAAGAAGACCCCACAAAATGGAAGTCATTAGCGGACCTCCTTCCTAACAAAGAATATCAAGACATTGTTAGTGAAACACCTGATGATGAACAAGCAGATTTACCATTCTTACCCAAACAACCTGATGCAAGCACATATGCCCCTATACGGCGGCATCGTGATAAAACCACATTGTCACCAGAAGACTATCGTCTTGTTCATCGTTCATCACCAATTGGCCATTCATCAGCCTCAACCTCTTCGAAACCACCAGGTTACGGAGGACCACTTGGACTTGGTGGTCAAGAATCTCGGTCGACGGAGTCCGTTGAAGCTGTTGGTGAGGAGCCATCGCCATATTTAGGAAGTAATCCATTAGATGACTGTGATTATTCCCCAACAAGTGAAGACCCTGAAGAGTTAGGACCAAGACCTTCAGTTAACACTTATGAACGGGATCCCCAAGAAGAACCGGAATCCAAAAGACTGAAGGACTCTCATTATGATTTAAAATGGGTTCAACAACTTCAGGATGATGCCATGTTAGAAGCACAGCATTTGGATTTGCATTCTGCCTTTCTTGAGTGTGAAGAGTGTTTGACCATAGAAATGGATTTGCAGTTCGATTCACACCGTCAGATCAAGGCATTTGAACGTAACCCTGTAGTTTTCCTTGTGAAAAAGATGAATTCTTCAGAGGTCAATCTCAGTAAACTGAACAAACCTTTGGTAGAATTGTTTCAAAGGGCAAAAGCTAAAGAGGTTTCATCGTTCATTTCCAACAATGCTGTTCGTAAGTGTTTGAATAACGAAGAAGTAAAACAAGCATATGGCACTGGCAGAATTCTGAAGGCCAGATGGGTCTTAACCTGGAAGGCAACCCCTCCAGAAGATTTAGGGGAAGCCATGGAAGATGTGAAAGGAAATGAGAAAACCACCTACACAAATGATGGCCGTAGAAAGGCCAAGGCCCGGATAGTGTTGTTGGGGTTCCAGCATCCCAGTTTGTTAGACCCCTCGTTTAAGACAGCAGCACCCGTGCAATCCATGCTAGGACGTAATCTATTGTATCTTTTGTCAGCACACCACCAGTGGACATTAGAAGGATTAGATTTAGCAACAGCATTTTTACAGACCATGCCAACAGCAGCAGATGAACAGCTGTGGACCACAGGCGTAGAAGAACTTCGTCATGCACTAGGCGTAGGACAAGAAGGAATCATGAGAATCTTGAGAAATATTTATGGTTCTACAACCGCACCCCGCGGCTTATGGTTGGACCTCCACAAGAAACTTGTGAGCCTAGGTGGAGTACCTATACTTGGTGAGCGTTGCATGTGGGCATGGTATTCAAAAACATCATTAGATACTACAAAACGTTTTCCTCGTTTGATCGGTATCATGGGTGGCCACGTAGATGATTTCCATAGACTAGGAGATAGAAACTCATCTGAATGGATAGATATTTGCACAGCCATTGATAAAGCATATCGTTGGGGCACAGCAAAGAAGGGTTCGTATCGACATGCAGGAACGGATGTCAAAACAGTGTCATCCAAAAATGGCAAATTTCACGTAACAGTAGACCAAGAGTCTTATGTTGAATCCATACCCGACTTAAACATAGATCCATCTAGATTGCAATCGTCCGGAACCTTGACTGCCTCAGAGGTGGCAGCATGCCGAACCACTCTGGGTGGACTTCAATGGCTAGCAATTCAGACCCAACCATTGTTGTGTTCAAGGTGTAACCTACTATTGACTGAAGTAGTAACCAATGGCACCATTGACACGGCTAGGGAAATTCAGTCCATGTTAGGTGAAGTACGGCGTAACCCAACCCAGCTGAAGTTCATGCAATTTGAAGATGCAGTTCATTGGAATGATATCGTATTCATATCCATGGGTGATCAAGCTCACGCCAATAGACCTAAGGGTGATAGCACAGGTGGTTTGGTCACGTTAGCTGCAGGACCTTCAAGCATAACGGGCGTTGTAACCCCAATGAGCCTTATTAGTTGGCGTACTTGGAAGTTAAAACGTAAAGCCATAGGATCCAATGACGCCGAGGTTCAAAGTATTTTAGAAGCCGAAGACCAGAATTTTAGAGTAAGGTTGCTGTGGAGTGAAATTCACGGAGTTGGTAGAAATAGAAAAGATAAAAGAGCTAATTTAGTTGAGCAAGCTGAAGCACAAGTGCTTCACGTTCGTGGCGTGTTGTGCACAGACTCCCGGGGGGGTTACGACGCAGTTGAAATTAACGAATCTCCGTTACTCGGACTGTCCAATTTGAGGGCAGCACTTCAAGCGTTTCAACTTAGAGATAATCTCCAAAGGGTCAACTGCGAGCTGCGCTGGTTAGCATCCGATTACGATTTGGCAGACTCCATGACTAAGAAGCGTTCTGAAAGTAGATTTGGTCTTGAGAAGTTTCTTAAAACATGGGTTTGGACCATTGCCTTTGACCCTTCCTTCACGGCATCAAAGAAGAATCGTCGTGTTGGCAAGTCTGCCATTCAGCAAATTGATGACTCCCTAGGTAATGATACATCTTCCAATCACTGGAATTCCATGAGCCAAGCAATCAATGCTGGATTTCTTCAAGAATGGCTAGATCTCTCTGCAATCATTGCTTCTGCTCAACATCCTCATTGGGAACTCCCTGAACTGAGCCGATTTGATGTTTCTCAATGTCAGACGGATGAACACCTGACTTCCTTTTGTGCTGGTGCAACTTCAGTCGATCCAGCTGCTCAGGTGTCATCCATGAGATCGCAGAGCGACTCCAATTTATCCAATCCGGTCAACTGACCATTGTGGCTCAGATAGGGGGCCCCCTTTTTGTATCGGAATCCCTGTCAAGTGCCATAGAGCTACATCCGGCCATTGCGGCTGTCAAAAGGTTGCTGGTGCTCTGGGCACCTTTGCGATTCTTGGTTTGGTGGAGTGTGGTATATCTAGAGCCCAATATCCCCACTGCATTTTACTCCAGCTACAGATTACCTCCATTTATAAGCCATGAAAAGGTCATTTGGAAGGGGAATGTTGCCCTACCAGTACTGGGAGGACTTATTAACCATGGCACCATGGTTGTTAACCACTTACTAACTGGGATGATCCTCCAAGTACCCTCCAGGGAACGATCACATACTGTTGATGGTTCAGAAATTCGGTTGGCACCAGTTGAGGTTGATAGTTGATATCCCAGTATCCCCTTCAACAAGGTAGCTGGGAAGATGATGATTTTTAGATAACTTCCATAAGTGAGAGAATGTTAGGGACTCTTTCCAAGGCGGCTATTTCAATCATCATATAGTTTTCATCATTTTCATCCATTCTCAACTTGCAATCATTCTCCTTCAAACATGATGTTTTTTGTTCAACAGTTGTACCCGGACCCCAAATAAACCCCTTGCACCCTTGCCTCTCCAGATGCTTCCACTGTCTGCGCTTGAGCCATCTGCTCTTGGGCCATTTGTACCTGTGCCTGCTGGGCCTGCTGGGCCTGCTGGGCCTGCTGGGCCTGCTGCTGGGCATATGCTGCATGTGCTTGGGCCAGTTGCTCCTGCGCCATCTGTGTCATCTGTGCCTGTTCGGCTTGTACGGCAGCGATCTCTGCTGCCGATGCGTGAAGCTTACCTTGGAACAGTTGGAAGGGTTGAAAGGTGGCGATTGCAGGGATTCCTGGCCAAATGGAATTATACTTTGAAATAATGGGATTATAGATAATAATATTTCCCTGAAATAAAGAGATTTCCGAGAAATATTATAGCGATTTCCCTGAAATAGCCCGGGTCCTATTTCCCTTCCAATTTGCTACCTGAAATGAGGTTTTTGGTCGTGTTTTGAGGGATCCAACAAAAACAAATTCGACGAAGTCAACGAAATGTGCCATGCAGCTAAGATGCTCATATCTAATCCCTGCTCTTGCAAGTAACGCATCTCTGCCTGAAAAGACCTCAGAACAGGAATGAGTTGTAAAAAGTTTAGAATCTGTCAAACAAGTCACCAAAAAGTTGATCATATATATATATATAATGCTCAGCCTTTCTAGACAACCAATAAAGTCGTTCCTGCAGGCCTGCAATTTCGAGGCACAGCCAAATCGATTTATCAAGAATGGAAGCGCAGCTGAAACCAGGGAGTGAATCACTACCACATCGATTGTGCGGTTCACATAATCAACATATAATCAGTGTGACTTACAACTCCAAGCAACCAGAAAGATGGGAACGGAACCAAATTCCAATTGTCAAATCAGACTTCAAAATTCTTGACGCCTCAAACGGTGGATTGGAAAACAAAAAAGCTAGTCCCAAAGCTGTCTGCTCCATTTTGCATATACTCCAATATTTTGGGTACAAGTAAAGCCACATTGTAAGTTTCTCAGCTCTCCGCGCCATAGCATGTTCAAAGCGTGCTTCCTGGAGGAGCAAAGGCAGGAGGTATCGGATACCCAATTTACTCAAATGCATCAATGGTGGTTTACCTACTGTTGATGGTTCAGAAATCCTGCACCGGTTGATATGGAGAATCTACCGTTATTGACAGGGTTTTATACATCCCAGGTGGTGCAGGATTTCCCCCGAATATCTTGAATCTGGAAACTTCAGCTGATAAACAAAAACATCAATGAATGGAAACAAAAAAATAATCTGCAACAGAAATAACAGTTGCCTTGTAAAAGAAAAGACATCCAACCAACAGGAGAAAAAAAACACACACTGTAGAAAGGTACAAAATGGACAACTCTCAGGTCATCGTCTTCCATGAAAACCGGCCTGAGGATTCGAACTTCTCAGGGACCTGAGTCTGGAGCGCGGGCTTTAAAAAACCTCCATTTACACCCCAAAAAAATTAAGCGAGTTCGTCCCCCAAAAAGGGGCCATTCCAAAAGGCAATGAATCTTCCAAGCATTATTTTTCATCTTGGACATGTTAGTTTTCAGGGGGGGGCGGTTCACTCATCTTGGATTTTTCACCTTGATAATCCCAAGCCATCCTGGGGAACCCCTGCACAGGACTGCTGCTTCTCTGAACAATCGGAGGCAACCTGAGATCGCAATTTTTTTCCACTTTACTGGTAGATCCGGGATCCGTTTTTGGGGATCCGGTAGTTGTTAAGATCCAATGTGCCTCTACTGACTCATCAAATCTCATCAACCCTCACACTTCACAGGCTCAAATTCACTGGCTGCACTGAGTTGCAAGCTGATGTACACCCCTGGACTGCTGTCTGCGATACTTCTCCTCTGACCGACACTTCTATGCCCCCCGTTGTCATTCCAAAAGCTTTGGTCATTCGTCAGAGTCCCGTCCATCCTACAAGATCGAAAAATGGGTATCCCGGGTGTGTCTGCTCATTATGGTAGCTCGCCTGCTGGTCTACCACTTTGCGCCGCACATACCTTGCTGGAGATTGTCAGATGGACCGAATTGATTTCAGACTTGGCAGATTGATGGTTCGGCCATTCCCGTTGTACGATCTGGATCATCTGTCTCTGCGATGCAACTTTTGCCTAGAGCTACCCAAACAGCAATGTGGCTCCACTGGTCGAGTCATACCCAACAAAAAACTTATGCATCTAGATTTAGATACCAGTAAGAACCCCTATAGCTATCGCTATCTGGGGAAACATGTGAAACCATCACCTAGATATGGTTTGATCATTCACTTTCATTCACCTTCACTAAACATCCCCAAACCATCAACCATCAATCGCCAAACACATCCATCCCGTGCCAAAGTGGGCACGGTGTCTCGGAGCTGGCCATGGGCCTTCCGTTCGGAGGCACCTTCTTCACCTCCAAACCAACAACAAACGGCCGGCGGCACGGCACAGCACACGACGACGCCAGGTGAAGACCGCGTTGCTTAAAGGTTTTTTCCCAAACGTATGCTTCAGTTTGGAAATTGCAAAAAAATGGGCACATCATGTTTTTAGAAAAGTTTGTCATGAGTTATTAGTTTGCTCGGTATCCTTTCTTTCTGCCAAAGCTAGATTGTGCACATCTGCACCGGTAAGACCATTGTGCATGGAATCGGTTGGATTAGAACTCTCTTTCAGAAATCTCAAAGTGTAACGGCTGGAGGAATAAACCAGTAAGTCCACCATCTCATACTGCTGATGGTTCAGAAATCTCGCACCATCTGGGAATGTACAAAAACCTTGTAAATAATAGGATTTCCACTACCAACCTCAACTGCTTAGCCAGATTTCTTCCATCCGGTGACCAACCTTTGGCCCAGCCTCTCGTCCCACATCAGGTGCAGAAGCCGATTGATTCAAAGTTCCTCAAGCGTGAAGAAAGGGTCCACGTTGTGTGTATATTTTTGCTAGGTAAAACGGGTGATAAGAAGGGGTACCTACTTAATAAATGGGTTTCAACCGTTCTGAAAAATATTGATCAAATTGGATGATTTCCCCAAGTAGGGGTGAAAAAAAATCTTTGAAACCACCACCTAGGGACTCCACAAATACATCCTGCCAAATTGAAAGATTTTTAGGGGAGACTCCCTTAGAAAACAATTGCTTGTTGTGCCTCGTGCACCCGTCTTCGCGCGCAAGGCCATGATATTGGCCTCGACTCGGCTCGTCCAGTAGCATCAAGGTTTCAACGGAGATTTCCGCTGACCAAGCGAGTTTTTGTAGCTACAGAGTTTGATCGTTTCATCTTATTGCAACTTCGGATGGTTCTTTTTTCTGGCTCATGGCCATCATTGATCAATTTCGAAACATACAGAACAAAAAGAGCAAATGGTGGAGGACCATCCCGGCTGTGGCCTCCTGTTCTCTACAGGTTCTTTGGTAGGACCTGTAACGAAAAAGCATGAGCCAGTGAGACCTTGTCTAACATTTGAACTATTAGACGATCGCGCTTATCTAATTCGCACGTCTGCGAAAAAGCTGATTACATGCAATCCCACGGATTACACCGATTACACCCATCTCAAACAAATCGAGTGGAAAACGTGCTTCGAGATGCTTCGAGACCATCAGCCCACCTGTTTTCTGACCGTAGGGTGTTCATCTCTACGATAAGCTGTGCATTCTCAGACCTCGCAAGAATGCATGGCCTTCCGCTCCTTCCTGGAAGCCCTTTCTGCAACCATGTCCGCAAAGAAAATTGGAGCCTATACATTGGCAGAAAGTTTTGGATGTCTCAAACTTTTCTATCTTTTTCATAGCCTGTCCGACTATGCGCCAAAAACCCTCCTTGGAAGTAGCATATCCCCTACCAGCCAGCACTTCTGAGTCGATGATTTGCCTTTCTCTTGGTGGGATATGTTGTCGTTCCCTGGAAGGTACCACCAACCCCACAATGAGTTTCCAACGTGAGCTTTCGCACATCTTGTGTACACTCGCGTTTGGTCTGTTCAGCGGCCCTGGGTCACATTTCACACTGGAAATTTCATGGCAAGTCATTGTGTAGGGGTAGTTTTGAGACGGTGATTTATCTGCTCCATATTGAAAAAAGCACCAAAAACAACTGGCTGCCATTGTGAAATTCCAACTATGAAGATGTATTGAACCTACTAAAAATGGTGATTCCTGCCATGTTAGCTTTTTCAGCGGCCCCTTACTCTTGTAAAAAGAAAACAATGGAAAGTTGTATTTTTTAATGGCGAAATCACCAAGCTCCGAGCGCAGTAGCAACTTCCTTCTTGCGGAAGAGTAGGTCACGTTGGATTCCCATCTCCTGGAGTTCCACATTTGTTGCAACTGTATCAGTATTAATATGAACCCCAAGAAAAAACCATAAAGAACCACTTGGATCAACTGAATCAGTGTTAATAACCCCATTTAATACCATAAAGAACTAGTTGCATCAACCTACATCAACTTGCCAATCGACAATCCAAAAGTTGCCAACTTACATCAAGTCAGTGCCTCGATAAGGGCTTTGCCATTGGCTTCTGCCTCGTTGCCTGATGCAAACACCATCTTCTGCGTGATCATCTCTACCCTTTCTCCCACAATCATGGAAGTAGAAAATCACCCCAAATGAAAAGACACTAATATTGGAGATACACCCATTTTCCACTTCCATGATGATTGGAGGAAGGGTAATCTTACATTGAAAATTGAAAGGTGCACGAACGATACTAATGATAACTGCAAATCTGACGACAACTCAATTCTAGTTGGTGGTTTTTCCCACCCGTTTGAAAAATATGTGCAAGTCAAATTTCATCATTTCCCCAGGGATAGGGATGAAAATAAATATTGTTTGAAACCACGAAGGAATGAAATCTGCATTAACTTTTTTTACCTTTCAATCTTCACTGTGATGAAAGGTAAGGGAAACCTTTACACAGCTATGCCTCTATGCTCCTCGCACCATCACACCATGTCACACCGGTCTGTTGTTGACTGGGAGCTCCAGCGCATGTCATCTGATGGCTCGTCAGATGGCTTCCAATCCTTCGTGGGTGACAGGGCGAACACAAGGCAACCCCTGCATTTGGGCAACTCAAATCCCTCTTGGGAGGGGAAGTACTTGCATATCTAAATCATGCGTATCATATTCCACATCCAGCAGAATTCAGGTTACAAGAGCCAATGTAGTCATGTAGTATATGGAGCATATGTTTGAAACGATGCAGCAATCTTTTGAGAACGTTGCATAGCTTTGCCATACGCAGCTCAGGTCCAAACCAACAGCTTCTGATGCTTCTCCAACACGCTCTGGGCAGGGTTTTCGGAAGGGTTTGGCGACGTCTGAAAAAGTGGCCAAAGTTTTTTGTTTTCTTATGTTGGAAATGTCCTCCGAAACATGTTTCGTATACTCGGTATGATTATCATAATTGTGCAAATAATAACAACAATGATAATGATAATAACAATGATAAAGTAATATCATAATAATAATAATAATAATCAATATTAATAATAACAATAAGAATGGGACAATAATATCTGATAATACTTCATTGATTCACTATCTCACAAACTGTGCTGCTACGAAAATGGACAGTGCTTTGGAACCACCTGCAACTTCTTTGGCATCTGCGTGTAGTCCTGGGTAGTGTCTGGATGCAGTACTTGCTCTACCTGGCACAGGGGGCATGAGACTCTGCGACCGGAATCCATCATATTACAACTGTTACCCTCCCCAAAAATAACAGCAAACCTGAAAATGGATGGTTGGAAGACGATTGGGTTTCGGCCTATTTTCACGGACAAAATGGTTTGCTTTAGGGGCCAACTGTTACCTCTCACAAGATATTTTCCATTGAAAGTAAGCAACATCCGGCAATGCCTGCTGTATCATACGGCGGCTATCCTGGTTGCGTCACATCATACAAAAAACACGAGAGTCAAGACATCACCACAACCAATGGATCATGGATCCCCAGGAAAAAAAAGAAAAAAAACGGCTTTGTCCTTTTTGAGTTGCACCAGTTGAGCACGGAGCCTGTGACGTGGAGGTTCTTTTACAGAGAGAATCGGTTTTCATGACTTGGGGAACTTGGAAAATGGGGAGCAGTAGCCTATGGATAGTACTCTTTTGAGGAGGATTCATGCTTCATGTATTGATGATGGTTTGTGGTTTGTGTTGCGTTCATGATAATTGATGATAGTTTGTGGTTCATGATATTCACTTCCGCTAAGATAACAAGACTTCCGAAAATTGGCTAGTAGCCCATTTCCATCAACAAATGAGTCTGACTACAGACCTGAATCATCCAAAAAATACAATTCAATTTGATGTAGCTAGTTGAGATGCCCAGAGCCACTGCTGTCATCTCTGTGGTCATAGAAGTCTTCAGCACACGGAATTGTAAACCCACTGTGAATGCAAGTCTGGTTGCCAATTACCAAATTAGCCAGAGCAACCCAATATTGGATCATGTTTATTGGTGTTGCGTTCCAGCAATGTGACAGCTCCGTGCAGTGATTTGGTATTTGGCAGGTTCATTCAAACATGCCCTACATCATCTCGGTCTCAGAAATGCAGCCAAGATTCTCCACATTTTCTTGCTGCAAGGATGAAGACAGCATGCCCTTGTCCTTAGCAGTTGATGTATTTCAGCAGCCACTTGAGCAACATTCAAAACCTTTATGCCATTCCATTGTACCTTGATCCCTATGTAAGTGTGTAGTGTAATCCCCGACCCTCCAGGAAACGATCCAAAATATCCCACCTTGTGAAAACGAAATCATACGCCTCAAACATGCCGGCTGGGATGAGATATGTGATCGTTCCCAGGAGGGTAATACCTATGTTGATTTAATATCTCTATATAATCCCATATAATCCGTCCACACGTGGGTAGTTAGTCATCCCCGAATCCCCTACGAGTACATAACCCAACCAACCAGGGTGAAATGGTCACGGCTCACTTCATTCAAATTGTTTGGTGCACCAAGGGATCCCGAGCACTAAGAGCGTGATCCAGCTTCTGCTTCTGTCGAAACTCACGGACAAACCTAAGGCCACGAGGCCACGGAGATTCTTGATGTCTTTGACAAGAATGGTCAAATTCCATCTTTTTGAAGCAAAAAAAACACAGAATCAAAACCTGGAAAACAAGATTTACACTAAAAAGCACTAAACATGTATCAATCATGATCACCCTCTAGTTGGCTACATATCAGACCAGCTTGGCTCCAAACTCCGTGTACATTTCTCGAACACTGGTCTTCAGCGAATTCACCTCAACTTCACCATGAAAAACTGCTGCCCACAATCGCATTGTCAAAAGAGTCTACGGAGACACTGATTCAAAAAAACTTGTTCGCAGGTATTTCTTTTTATATAAAGATATATATTTTTCAAAGATCTCAAAGTCGCAAATGGAGACCTCAAAACCTGATTTGTTCAACCAAAAATCGCAGTTTTTTGTTGAACTTGTTCTGCCGATCCCCGGGTAAAAGGCCATCCCCGGCCTGCACTTCCAGAGGATCGCGTTCCTCTTCCAATGCCCTCACCTGCAACCAACTGGAGGATCTACAGGTGAGGTCGGTAGTGAAAGGCAGGATGTCACGGCACGCCATGTTGGAACTTCCCAACCCGAGCCTTATGGAACAGCACAAAACGGAAACTTTCCAAGTGCTTCATCTGCCTGCGGATCTCCAGGTCTTTCGGGAACTGTGTTTCAAAAGAGCATGCCGAAACGGTTGGACGAACAAATGATCTGTTGAAAACATCCTGTTGCGCCAAGGACTCTCAAAACTTTTTGCTGTAACAGAAACAACACTACACAAATCTCCTTGCTCCATATCTGTGGCACTTCTCTAGTTCCATCTTTGAGACCATTCTTATGCTGTTGTTGGACTACCCGTCCCATGCAAACAAAAAAAAAAATCCAAAATCTATCCCAACAACCCAACCAACCCATTGTAATGTGGCTTAAAGTGACAACGGTATCAAGTCTGGCCAAATGATCATATTTCACCAAACTAGATTTCCCTGAAACAGCCGGGGTCCCCATTTCCCTTCCTATTTGCTACCCAAAATCGAGGATTTTTGGTCGTGCGAGGTCACTTCAAAACGGCCCAAGGCACTCTCTCAGCTTGTTGAGGCTCTCATCCTTCACCTGGCAAAACTCCAAACAAAATATATGGAACCTTCCCAAGGGTCATATCCCACCAAGAACCATGAAAATAAAACGACAAACAGTTAAACATGCGGACAGCTTCATAGGGTTCGAGAGAACTGGACTTGAAGAAGGTCACGGTAGTGAGACTGTCTTAGGTGAGGTGCTCCATCCTCACCCTATTTCCACACCTTCAAACTCCTTTCCCTTTCTTTGAGCTGAGCACGCACCTGGCAAGGAATGTATAAAGAAACAGGTTGCTGTAAAAGGATATGACATGCTTCGTCACTGGCTCCCTATTGCAAACTTCGGAGACCGAACGAAAACAAACCACTTTCAGTGGGCTCCACCCAAAGTAAACCGAATCATCGACTTTTCACCCTACTTCAAAAGGCTTGAGTCAGTCACATATTTTTTGTTGCTATTTTTTTGTTCCACACCTCAACTTCTCGGTTTTTTTGTTGCGGACACCGAAAAAAACCGGCTGCCTTCTCCACCATTTCCTGCGAAGCCTGCAACTTTTTCTTGAGCACTTCTTCACGTTCGGCAGCCTGGCCCCAAGTGGAAGGAAAGAAAAAGCAACGGAGATGTTCCATGAAAGCATGTCAACTTGATACGGGGTTGATGGTTCTGAAATCCTGCAGCATCTAAATAAAAATGTATACAAAACCTTGTAGATAATGGGATTTCAACTACCAACCTCAACTGGTGACCACAGGATTTCTGAAGTATCAACAGTATCAACCCTAAAATGACGCTCAAAATAGTGGACTTTTTCACAGCCAGAAGTTGAAGTGTCAACCTTTTTCAAGCCCGACAATGGAACCTCTGCCAGTTCAGCATCTTTGGCTTTAACCTGTGAGACTGCAGAGAATTTCCATGGGTTTCTTGCGTGTGCAAGATACATGTACCTCTGCTGGAGAACAAACATGCACACTGCACAGTTGCCACGAATCCAAACTTCGAATTGCCTGATTCTGCAACATGCCGATGGTCTGCTTCATGCTGACACCGTCCTCATAGACAGCTGTCTACTACTGCTGTCTGCCAGTGTTTAGCCCGGACCAACCATCCTCAATTCACTCAAAAGAAACTGCTGATGACTTTATGTTCTGTTTCTTTTTCAAAAAAAAAGTGGAGCCGACCATCCACTTCCAAAAGGCATCGATCGGCTCCGCATGCATCAGCGACCGTCAACCAACCGTCAGCCGTCACCGTCCTTCAGTGCCGTGGTGGATTTCTCCGACTCATCCTGCAAAGCTTTACGCCTGGACGAGACACGAAATGCATGCGGCGAAACCGCGTCCCCAAAAAAAATGTGCGTTGTTTCCGTCCCCTTGTTGGGGAGAATTCCATACTGCATAAACTCCCCAAAACTAATGGCTGGAACCCAAAGATTGGTGTTGCGGGTCGATGTTTCTCCTTTTCCAAGGGTTCATTTTAAGGTTCCATGTTCGTCTTCCGGGGGTGTACTGCATTTGTTTAAACAAATTCGATTCGAGTTCCAATTTAGAAAAGCCGCCTCGAAAAGGCAGAGTCTGAGGATGGGGCTCTCTCTCCAGGATTTCCACGATCTGATTTTCGTACTCAAACTCCTGGCACAAATGACCCCATGTTAGCACAACGTTCTACAGAAAACCATAGACTCTCCAGTAATTTGACATGCAAATACAAAATCCACCCCTTACTTGTCTTATTTTCTGTTATTTCAAAAACAAAATACAGAAAAAGAGAGAGAGAAAGAGATACTGTAGGTTTTTGTCCATGACTACCTTCAATGAGATACTAGAATTTAGGCATTCATCTGGCCAAGTCCTGCTGCGACAAGGCTTCTTCAAACTTCAAGCCATCGGATTTCAGAAGGCTACAGACCTGGCACAACGACTGCCAACCGCAACGGCTGCCATGATAGTTAATGGCTTCAACCCATTTGAAAAATATGCTGCTCAAATTGGACCATTTCCCCAGGTAAAAAATAAAAAGTGTTGGAAACCACCACCTAGAATCCCATATAATTCCAAAACCTGAAAAATCCAAGGATTCTTTGGGGGATTCCCTGGTCCTAAACCACCATGTATGGGGTGACCAACTGGCAGTGAGGTCGTTATGATTTGCCCAGTTGATTTTCGAAGCGAAAACAAACTGAGAAAGGATCCTGGTAGGTCGAAATTCTTGGATTTTCTTGTGGGGCTGTATGTCAACAAACAAATGCCAGTTTGCCAAACAAGAACAGAGTTGCCGGTTATGGCAGGAAATGGATATCATCCGGATCCGCTTGACTCCAACGACAAGATTTTGTTGCATAAATCACAACAACAGCTTGCATTGTTAATTCTAGAAGACGGAATTGTACACTCTTCCATTCCATCAGGCATCTCAAAATGAGGGGGTCATGCCATCGGTTTCCTACTATAGTCAACCACAACTAGCAATACTGAGGGCTTTCACGAGAAACCTGTGACGTAGAGTGGAAAGCCCACCATGAGGCAAATGGGTTAGATTGGTGTATGTAAATAGCATGTAGGTTATTTACAGAAACCTGCGTACATCTGCTTCACTCTCCTTTCACATATTGACTTCTGCGACCTCAAACCTACGAAAGTTGAGCCTTGTCATACTCTGTCCTCCAATCTCTCAAGGCGTGCTCCTGTCAGGCATGCCACAAGCCAAGCCCTGACGTTTTCTCGAAACAATAAGAACGGCACCTCAATCAACACAAATGATATGAGCTGTGTCTCAAAAAACGACTCCAAATTCCTTTCAATTCCAAGTATGGTCTCTTGCATGTTCTTTTCTTGCAAAAAATTACTGTAATGATTGTTAGATCTTCCAAAAGAGTTGGCTCATTAGTGGTTTTAACCCTAGGGGTAAAAATAAACAATATTTGAAATCACCACCTGTGATGGTTCAGAAATCCTGCAGTCACCAGTTGAGGTTGGTAGTTGAAATCCCATTATTTACGACCTGTTTTCTACATCCCAGGCGATGCAGGATTTCTTCGACCAACAGTAGTTCTCCGTTTCAAACACTCAAAAATTCGCTGTTCTCGGCCTGTGCACTTCGAAGTTCCAGCAGTTGTTCTTCATGAGCTTTCAGTAACTGCGACCAACGGGAGTGGTTTATAAACAGATCGGATTTTCGGCGCAGGGTGAAATGACCTCAGTTGTAAGTGGGTGCAACTTTAGGGATACATCCACAAAAAACAACAATTCAAGGATTTTCTCAGTGTTACAAGTAGTGTTATAACCCCAGTTACTCATTGATTTTTGGCCATTTAATAGGGGAAAAAAAAAAAACTCCATTTATACCTAGTAACTCTCAAACTTGACAACCTTCCCACCTTGGACTTGTCACTCTCGAATTCATCCCGAAGGCTTTGCAACTCCTGAAGTTGCACCAAATTTTGAGGTGAAGCAAATTTCTACTCAGCTTGGCCCTTCCAATGCACTCTCAGAAAAGGAGGCTCTGAATCAAGACCAAGATTGGTGAAGTATCATCCTGCTTCCCCTACTTTCAACACAAAATTCACTGAGCAACCGAAGAACCTGATAAATTTTTCAAAACCTGCTCAATATCTGCAAAGACCTCTTTAACCACCACCTACAAGCTCCAGTTTTGCCTCTGATAAACAACATGTAGATTTACCCACTGAGCTTCTGGCATCCAATAGCTTGCTGTTCTTCTCGTACTCCTTGGAGATTGTGCCCTCGAACTCGTCCTGGGAGAAATTTTGGAATCTGAAACAAACTCCCAAGCTGCAAATCTAAACTTGTTGACCAAAAATTCATCACATCACCTGCTGCTGTACTTGTTTTAAGTTGACTCTCTCAAGGAACTTGTTGACTTCGAGGTTTGAAAAACCCACCTCAACTGCACCCCAGGCTTGTTGGCAGTTTCCAGTCCTGCATCTTCTTGTGGCGATGATCGAAATTGGTATTGGCTTCTCTCATTTCCTGCGAGGAGTCTTGGAACAGGTGGGGAATGTCGCTGAGGAAGCAATAGCCAACCCTCCCACGCCTTGACCAAAACAACCACTCACACTTTCTTGGGAGGGATTTCCATTTGGCTGCCAATGATCCCGGGAAAATTGTCCCCAACAACGAGGAAACCTGACGTCATGGTTCGCTTCGCCAGCTCCTGCTCATGTTGTTCAGTGGACTGTTTGAGCTGCAGAAAGAGACCTGGGACCATGAGCTTGATGAGATGCGGAAAATTTCCAGAGTTCTTTGCCGCTGGTTTCTGGCCAAGCAAAGTTGTGACAAAGACAAAGACACACAAAAAAAATCACACACACACCTCCTAAATTTTCAACGAATCTTTTCCGTCAAAAAGCAACAGGCTTCCAAAGCAACATACCTACCTCAACCGAAACCTGGACTCTTCACCAAATGGTCAGCTCCCCACTGTCATATTTCTCGTCTGCCAGACTCCTCTCAGAGCGTCGCCTCAGCTTCCAATGATCTACTTGGAGGATCATCCCATGACGGACGTAAGTGGTTAATTAATAACCATGGTTAGTTTTAGTCCCCTAAGGATCGGGTTGTGGGACCCCTTCCAAATGGCCGAAATTCATGGTTTATAAATGGTGTTCACTAACTACTTACCAGCTGGGGTGATCCTCCAAATATCTTCAGAATTTTGTGGAAACCGCAAGCAAACTTGCGCCCTAAAAAATACTTCCCAAGTTCTGAGATGATCCAAAGTCCACAAAATTTTGCGAGGAATAAGTTCGTAAATCACAAACAGGCTGAGAACCTCAAGTTTGTGAAGCAAACCAATACCTGTTAATAACGACTTCACAAACAGAAAAACTCGTCACACGTCTGGCCGTGTTCCTCCCAAATCCCCCAAGGTTTACACTCTATCTGGATAGACACCAGCTTTTCTGACAGCTCTTGTTCCTGGCTTCGTCCCACAGAGTCGGAAAGAAACATCACATGTCCTAAGGATCCTCAAGCCGTGCAAGGGATGATCCCTCGTACACCAAGAAATTTCGTGTTTTTAGGGTATATCTGAACTAGTCTGAAGTCCTATTCATCAGCAGCGTGATGGGTGTGATCATCCCTTGTAAGAGAGAAATAACAAGAGCTACAAGCGTGGCATGCTACACATCAAAATCCGCATTGACCCACGAAAAAAACCCTCCTACTTTCCATTATACTGGTTGGTTAATAGAGATCCTTGTAATAGTTTTCTATAATCCCTATATAACTGGGTAGTATAATCCCCTACATACCCTAAACAGCCAGGGTTTTTTTTCATTGCTCCATTGATGTCGCCTTCTCCTTTAAGGCATGAGCGCTCTCATGTTTCAAGCCTTGCCTCGAGAAAGCTAAAGGGATACAGAAGTGGAGCATATTTCTGGATGTCCATTCTTCAAAAAAAAACTCAGATTTCTGACACCAGGAAAAATGGGCCAAAAAAAGGTCGCAAAAAATTCTAACAGGTGGCATCGTTCCAAACAGTTCAGTAAAACTGTTGTTGGCATCTTCCAGGTGAAATTCGCTAAAAACAAAAAACGGGTTTTCCAGTTTTCTCTGGCCAATCTTTCTGAGAAATTTTTGCCCAACCCCCCGAGCTTCCCAACATTCGATCTTCAAACTCTCGAATCTCGCTCTGGAGGTCGGACAAGTATGACTGGCCAGGTTTGCCAAGGTAAGTGTCAAGCCCCCGGTGAAGGGGGCTGATTTCAGATTTGGATTATATACGGCCTTTAAGAACATCAACTGAAACTAGAAAGCACCAATACAGGTCGCAAAATCTGTATGAAATCCACGGTTCTGATCATACTATTCAGACATATTTTTTTTGATACACAGGATATCACTAAAGCCATACAAAGGTGGGCGCTCCAAGCCGATCGTTCGCAATGGAGTTATAACTTATAACCCCTATAAATGGCCGAAAATAAAATCTCATAAAAGGGTGTTCACTGCAGGTCATAACTAACCCTACCTATTGGATTAGTTATATCATTTCACCATATATTAACTAACCCCATTTATAACTCATCGTAGGGGCCCACCTTATGCCATGAAAGCAAGTGAAAATTCCCCCACCTTGGGAATCATCAGTAGGTCATCCAAGGACGCCGTGCTGGCCGAGATCTTGGAGCTTCCGGAGGCTGAAAAACCGAACGGCGAAGCCGTTGAGATTTCTGGGTGACCCAACGGATGTGATACTTATTGTAGATCGAAGGCACCCAAAAAAAACAAAAAAAAACAATACTCAAATGTTCATTATTTATGGAAAGTATAGGAATTGCACATCTAAAAATCTATTTGGTTTGTTGTCAAAAGGGAGTTCTTTCCTCAAAAAATGGATGTTCAAGTCAATGAAGTTAAATTCCATCATTTGAAGCCAATCTTACAATTGGGGGAGCATGTATGTGCAAGATTCCGAATGAACATCCCTATCACCAAAAAAGGTGAGACAGTGATGCCAAAACAAAACCAAAACATCTTACCCCGCCCCCCCCGAAAAAACTAACATCAAAACACTTAAAAATTGATGGTTGCATCAAATGATTTCATTTCCTTTTTTTTGATGGTTCCTTTTCAGGGAACGAATTCGTTTACTGTATTTTCAGGGCTTGGGTACCTCTACTTGGACTGGCATCCAACCACACATCTCCAAGGATCCACACTGCTTTCACGGATTCCCATAACTTCTGTTGAAGATCCAAGGACTGAGGCGAAGCACCCGGACCAAAAAAGATTGGAAGATTCATGAATTTTGACCACGAACTAACATGGCTAGCTGGATAATCCACCGTGAATGAAGATGTATTTCCTACTGAAAATGGGGATTTTCCAATGTCTTGTGGATGTATAGAGAATTCATTTGCAACCATACCTGAAGCATAATTCGTTTTGTCCAACGAGATTGACGATTCATCATCTGAGTCCCGCACCTTTTTGTCATCCTCCCGTTGTGCCTGCCAATGGAGCTCCAAGGATTCTTGGGGCCATTGTGAAGTGACATAAATCTCACTATGCAGCAAAAGTGGGAAACGGGTCTTGATTGGAAATTTGAAATGGATGGTTTTCCATACAAACATATGAACCTACATGGATGTGTGTGCGTGTGCGTGTCAAAAGTAGGCAACCCCCAAAAAAACCCTAAGCATGACCACTTAAGGAGGAAACTAACGTCGGGTAATTTGGTGCCATTTCTACACACACCCATATCCATGGACCGCCCTACAAGTGCACCTTGTTGGCAATTTGCTTCTCGCTTTCACCATGCCTTCAAAGTCTCCCAGTAATGCAGGATAAAGGATGTTGGAAAAGTATCGCATATGTGCCAGGGTCAAAAGTCGCTATATGGGGGATGGTCATCCCACCTTTAACAGGAAATAGTATTAGTATAGTGGATATTTAAACCCCTACTATAAGGTTGCTCATCGACCTCGATGCTCATGTCATTCAAACGATTGAGACACAGGAGGGGTCACTGCGCTTGGGTGCCGGACCGATAACGCACCAGCTTTTGTTGAAGCCTGGCTGTGGCAAAAGTGCTGGGATTCTGGAGGTTTCTATCAATCTGATACTTTCCCCACAAAATGCGAGACATTCAAATCTTGTTGGAAATGGTAGCGCGCCAGTTGAAGACAATTTGCTGTTCTGAACGAACGAACGAACGAACGAACGAACGAACGAACAAACAAACAAACAAACAAACAAACAAACAAACAGCCAGACAGCCAGACAGCCAGCCAGCCAGCCAGACAGGCAGACAGGCAGACAGGCAGACAGGCAGACAGGCAGACAGACACACGAACAAACAAACAAGCAAACAAACGAACAAACGAACAAACGAACGAACGAACAAACGAACAAGTAAGAAAGCGAAGAAACATGTAATAGTCCTCACGGCATCTGACAGTGTTCAAGGAAACCATGGCGGGCACACTCTGCGTTCGGGACCTTCAAAACCGCACCTTCCTCTCCAGCCATGGTCTGCAGCACCTGAAGATCAACGACATCACCAAACTCCGTGCAAAAATCCATGGAATCTTCATTCTCATGTCAACTATCAACCTGAAGTTGGGCGGAATCATAGGTGTTATTGGCATGTGGATGTGGGCAAGGGATGTTACTGCAGTTCTGGGGGGCTTGCTGATGTGTAACAGTAACATATGGAACCTCAAAAAATAACATCCGCTGCAACATCTCAATGATGGAAGAATAACATCCGTTTCTGGGAATTGCATAGTGATCCTACATTCGCAAAGAAAATTCCTACAAAACTGAAGAATAATCCATTTGGAGCGGTTGAGAAATCCTTTTTTTGCAGTTCAAGATGACATGACCCACCGCAGCCTCGCAGCAAATGACAGATCCGCCTTCACATCCTGCAGATCTCATAGGTTTTTTAGGGAGTCAACGAGACGAACTTGGCCCAAACTACCAACCAAGGCATCAATCACTCAGCTCCATCCACCTAGCCAAGCCTGTGAAGAGATATCTTGCATCCAAGGATAAAGCCATAGAGCTGATGCTGTGAGCCTCCACAAAAAGGTGCTCAAGTGACAAGACGTGAGGAGCTACCTGTTGATGGTTGGAAGAAAGGGCGACCACAGGATTTCTGAACCATCAACAGTATATTACAGAATCCAAGAAGGCTGAGGCTGCTGACATGCAAGGAGATCTCTGTGAGGAATGGAGACCCGACCTGGAAATCATTCATCACGGACGAAGTCTGTGAAAGAACTTCCAAAGACATTCACGTGTTCAAACGAAGAGGCACGACATGAGACTGCTGCAATACCATCCCTTCCTTTCATGGAATACTAAAAGACCGCTATTGAAAAGGAACAGCTGCAAAAATGGGCTGCATTTCTTCCAACGGTGGCAATCCCTCACCATACACGGTTTGTGGAGCCTCGAAAGGCCATCGAAAGACTCGCACGCTGCCTTGTCGTGTGCCCGCCAAGAGCAAGCCCACCGCAGCTGCCTTGGAAAATGCTGATGTGGATGGATGAGCGTCTGCTACCAGCAAGACATGAATGACGACATTGACTTTGATACCGTCTCAACGGTCACAGTCTCACTGAAGCATTTAGAGCAAGTTGGAAAATCTTGGTCTGATTTGGATTGATGACGGAAGCGATTTTAATCCCATGAAGTCTTCCAAGAACTTGCAGCTCTCAGCGTCCCACGAGACAGTGAGATGTGAAGGCATTCTGCTTACTTTCAGGTTGGATCTCGGCAAAGCCAGGGATACAAAAATAAACATCTCACAACTCAACCTGGGACAAATACCACCCAAAGAGAAAATCGTCTCAATCAAACCTTCCTTGCAGGTGCAACATCTTATCTAATTTGGCTTAGAACAAGTTGTCAACTTGGAGTCGTGAGAAGTCACATACTTAGATCCTAACATGGCATGAGTCCATGAGTTCATGAGAATGATTCAAACATCCATTCCTATGTCCCATAAAATTCATCTTCAGCTATAGATCTCATGACCTTTCGACCCTTCAAGCAGCCTCATACAAAGGTGAGCTGAGATGTCCAATCACCTTGGATAACAGTCGAATCTAACCCAAACCCACCGGAAATGGAGGACCTTGGGAGACGTGTGATTCCATTTCTCATCTTGTTCTCATATTCGCCAAGAGACTCTCAAGTCACCCTCTGGCGCCCGACATGCAACGACCAACCTCGGCAACGGAAGTTCAACAGCTCGCCCCTGAAAAATGCTGCGTGGAAGACGATCCTTTCCTTTTGGGATGGCCTATTTTCAGGGATGATATGTTAAACTTCCAAGGTGTATTTCAACCGATCGAAACTGTCCATGTACAACCGATTGCATTCTGTCCTTGCGAATCAGAAAAATGCAATTGTGTTGCGTTGGTTCACCCAAACATCTCCTGTAATCTGGCGAAATCGTCTTGACAACCCAATCTAGTGACCACGTGGCGTGTTGTATCACACGGTTTGAGTTGCTGGTCACATTTCCGGGGTTCTTTCCCTAAACTGCGAACTAAAGGCAAAGGTTCTGCTTCAACCTTTATACTCCGAACTTGGTGTAATGCTTTTAAAGGATCTCTAAAACTTCTCTTTTTCCCAGCCAAACCAATAAAAATGCAAACCATTTCTCTGTCTTCATTTGGGTGTTGCAATCCTATCACAGTCTGGCACGCATTTCACATCGAGATTGATTCAAGTTTATCGGGGGGCGAAATTCCTATCGTCATCCACCCAAGAGTAAGCTTTATGTAGCCTTTAGACTATGTAAAGGATTCTCATTTGCAGAAGGATGATCATTCCCCACAAAGTGACACTTGAGTTGTCCAGCAAATATAAGAAACTCTGAGTCCTGGCAGTGCTACGATCTTATCTCTACAATTTGTTTCATATTTGTTGAAATTTTGAAACCTCTCACCCACATTTCTTGATCATTTCATGGCTTCACTTTTCCCTCAATACTTTCCCTGGCGTAGGGAGCCGGCTGCTGTTGAGTATCAAAGCTCATGTCGATGTAGCTCGATTGCTTGCAAACCTGGTCCAACGACGATGATGATGATGATGATGATGATGATGATGATGATGATGATGATGATGATGATGATGATGATGATGATGACGAGGAGGAGGAGGAGGAGGACGGCGACACAATACACTGGCAAAGAATCAACAAAGACATTGTCTACTTGTAGACACATGCACTCAAGGCAATGATGCACTTAGACAGGTGTTTATGAAATGGGTTTCTGCTAGATCCTGAGGTGAGTGTTGCAGATTTGATCTAGCATGTGCTGACAACTACTAGATTTGCAAGAGAGAGGAGATTCCTAAATTACAAACCCACCATAAATATAAATCACAATATATAAATAATACATTGCATACTCATACATCATCTACACATGTCCAGTCTTACTCTATGAATTCAATACTCCAACGATATATTGGCTGTTTCGGAAAAAATAGGGAAACACCCCAAAATGGATGGTTTACAATGGAAAATCCTATGTTTTAATGGATGATTTGGGGGGACCCCCTATTTTCGGCCAAGGCACATGTTCGAAGCATCGCTCCCTGGATGGACTCAGGTCCCAACCTCAATGGCTTGGAACCATAGGGAAAATGATGGTTTCAAACCCCTTGGGATGGTACCGGACCCTTAATAATCAACCCGGTACTATACACTTTATATATATATAATATATATATATATATTATAGTGGGTATTCATTGGGAATATGTTTTTTTGACGAAATATATTATAGTGAGTATATGATATGTCATTTAATAATCAACCCCAGAGAAGATAATCAACTCAGAAAAAAAAACACCTAAAGAATCACTGGGTATCTATTTATGATCGAAATATCTTTGCAACTACACCTGGGAAATTTAACATAGATACTAATAGATATCAAAAATCATGGTTTCGAAAATGTATCCCCGGCTTCAAACATGGCTATTTTGCGTATCTACGTTGGATTTCAGGGGGGTATACATCAGCATGGAAGAAACTTTTCTACTGTAGATGCCTCAACTTATTTTTCAGCTTGATGCAATGCTGTAGACTTCACTCCTTTCGGACTCGAAATCACGGTAGAATTCCTGGAGGGTCAGTTCCTGCCTGCACGCTGAAGACCTGATATTTGGGGTAGAGTGGCCCATTTGGATATGCATGGTCTGTATAGGTACAGTATTATTTTCAGTGTAGATACATTCTGACACTATGGAGACAGAAAAAGTACATTTGCATTTCCTCTCTATTCACCATTACACTCCCCGGAACAACTATAGCCCCTGAAATTAGGCCTTCCCAAAAGGAAAGGATCGTCTTCCAATCAACAATTTTCAGGGACTATTAAGGGACTATTTTAACTTCAGGTTAGGGCAAAACATCATTTGAAAATCTACCCCTTCCAAAACTAACATGACAATGGAAAATCCACCATGAATGAAGATGTATTTATTATTTCCTTTGGAAAATCGAAGATGTTCCAGCTAGTCATCTTAGTGAACTCAGGGGTGTAAAGTGTAAGCAGAAAGCTTCTCAATTCTCCGACATCACCAGAGTTGGAAGTTCCGATTTCTTCAGCCCTAGGACCATAGATAGCGCCATGAGGTGCAATGCCACTGGACAGAAGGAGGCGATCGTCCTGGTGAACCCAAGAGCAGTCCACCCAGCGCCAAGTGCTACAAAAGGTGGAATGAAACGACGAAACTGTTGGTACTCACAAACTGATGTTGGCATTCTTTTTTGAAGTGAAACACTGATAAAAACAAAAACAATTTTGAACTAAAGAAGTTAGGTTGGAGTTTTGAGTAACGCTCTTGATGATAGTTGGTCTTGGCTGTCTCGGTTTGTCATCTGAAAAAATGAAAGAATGAGTGGGGCATAGGGCCATAGGGAAGATTTGCTGGCTGTGCTTTAAGCATCTGCAGTGAGGGTATTCATATTTTCCAGGTGTGCGAAAGGGTGATGTGACAATGTGACAACGTCTGAGAAAAAAACAATATTGGAGACCGGAACACAGAAAGAACGAAAGCAAGCAGGTTTTGGAATCAAAGTAACGATTCCTAGGTCCGGTACATCTATCATTAGATGGTGGTTTCAACTCATCTAAAAAATATGGGCGTCAAATTGGCTCATTTTCCCAAGTAGGAGTGAAAAAAAAACATATATTTGCAACCACCACCTAGTAAGTATCCCACAGGATCTATGGGACTTATATATTTACCTACATTTACCATCATTTAATAAAGATCAACCAACTGTTTTCCAGTTGTACCAACTCTAAGACCTTACAGGTTGGCTCAGGTTGGCCCCGCCTGTGAAAACAAAACCTGATTCACTCCCGAGACGTGTCCACCACCACGGCCACTGAACCTAGGGCAGATTCAATGAGGGATGAGGAGGATATTCCATTCTAGTTGGTGGTTGAACCAACCCCCTTTGAAAAATATGCTCGTCAAAATGGGTTCATCTTCCCCAATTCGGGGTGAAAATTCCAAAAAATCTTTGAGTTGCCACCACCCAGCATCCTATTTTGGTCTCAAAATTCCTAAGCCTTCGTTTATTACCATGGTCTAAACAGGTCTAAACTCCTTACATTAGGAAATCCTTAGGTATTTAAACCCCTACACAACTGGGCAGATGACCCTCCCGGTGAAACTCCTTATTTTCCCGTTGGGCAGCCAAGCAGGTGGATCACGACAGCTCGCCATGGATCAATCAAAGCCTTGGTCAAAGGTTTGCTGGACAGAAAAGCATGTGAGCCACGAAGACAAACCCTGCCTTACTTTCCGTTGAATCCTGGTTGTTTAATAAGGATCCTTAGAAGTGTTGATTGTAATCCTCATATAGCTGTGTAGTATAAACCCCTAAATACCCGAAACAACTAGGATTTTTTTTATGGCTCATGGATCATTGGGAAAATTGTGGTAAAACCCTTGAACCCCAACAAATACCCACATGATATAAGGTGTTCGGGGTTGATTACTAAGGGGGGTTTCCCACCATTGTTCCTATGAATGTAGGAAACATGCTGGAAAAAACCAAAGATTTCAGGTACCTATATAAAATAGAGGAATCCGGTACACCTATATACCCAAGCTATATGGATACGGAGCTTGTGTAAGGGAAAAAACACCACCCCAAAAATAGCCTTGTAAGGTTCAGTAGGTACCTGAAATTCTTGGTGATTGGAAGAGTGGTTCACTTCACTTTCAGCAATCTTTAGAAATCCAAGGTCCAAGAAATTCCAACTCATTTAATTGAAGTTGTGGATTTGGATGGATACTCAAACAAGTTCTGCAAGCAATCCGCCGAGCTTTCCACTATATCATTGTCGGTTGAGACAGCGAGCAGGCTCCTCATTGTGATGCAGGGGGATCAGTGGCATCAAGAGGCATCCCAGTGAGTCAAGTGATCCACATCAAAAACCCAGGTTGCTGACCCACTATTGGAATAAGCGACGCCACCAGGATTTTTCAGCTGTAAGTCCTCGGAACGAAAATCGGAACGCAACGGAAGACTTGGGACTCATTGGACTTTTGGGGTATAAAATAGCACTCATCAAAATAAATCATGGCCTTCCACATTCAAAGCAAAAATGGGAGCTCTGTTTTTTTTAAGGCTCTCACGAACTGAGTTCGTGAAGCTTGTGAAGGCCTGAGATCAACAGAAGTTTGTGCTTGACAACTCCAAACATCAAAGATTTCTGGAACTCTGAGCTAGTGGCGTCAGATGAAAGATACGCACCATGTCCTTGAGATCTTGACAAAGTGCACACTTTTCCGTTTCCCTTTTTCCAATCAAGAAGCACTCCTTGTAAATTGGGGCCAGGCCCATTTCAATTACATTTTTGAGATGATATCTCATATCTGATATCTGATAGGAGAACATTCAGCATATCCTACGTAGCTATTTGCAGCACTTGCTGCCTCACTCTTGTGACTCCACAGGCGCAATTTTTGCTCTTCCCAATTGGTTTGCCCTTTCCACCCTCACGGAGTTCCTGAGTTCCACATCCGTAATTGATAAAATGAGTTCCTTTTTAATCTCTTGGGGCTATTAGGGTTGTTCCCAATTTTGCAACAAATCCTTGGAACTGGTTGAGAACTCGGTTCCTCACATCTGCTATGCCTACCTTCATTCAATTGCTAACAAACACATGTGTACAATATGCAGCTTACTACAAAAGAATCCACTTGTAGCAGGCCATGTTGCTGATTTACAGCCTTCATACCCAGGTCCTCCAAAATAGCAGCTACTTGAAATCCCAGCGGATGCCTGAAATGCGAATGATTTGCTAACGTGCCTGCAACTTCTGCTCCATGTCCCAAGAAGTGAAAGCAGTGTGGTTGAACAGTGTGTCTTACATAGGAATCTGTCGTGCATATTCACAACACATTTAGAATTTGAAATTTGTATGTGCCTTATTATATCTTTTCTTAACGAGAAAGCTCCATAGCGAACCAAGAGACATGGCAAGGGATCGGCAGTGTTCATAAGCAGAGACCTGCCAAGGGCAGTCAGTCCATGATCCCTTAGCGCCGAAAAATACTCTCCTGGGAACGAGTCCATATCCCACCTATTGAATGAGGAATCCACCATCTTCCCAGCAACCTTTAAAGGGGATATGTGATCCTTCCCTGGAGGGTACATCTTCAAACAATGGAATTCCAGTTCTTGGGGAAGACAATGTCAGACATGTTCACGTCCACCATCTCTGCTCCACCTCCAAACTCAGCTCCGGCGTAAAAGGCATGGGCAAGGCCTCAGACCAGGTGGCAACATCTCACTGAGGCAAAGCTGGTCATGCGCAACCACCACGCCTCCTGCTCCTCCGTAGGGAAGTTCCAAAGTTTTAGACTTCGATCCTGCATGGAAAATCACCATTGTTCTACCCTCCAGGGAAGGATCACATATCCCCTTTGAAGGTTGCTGGGAAGATGGTGGATTCCTCATCCAATAGGTGGGATATGGACTCGTTCCCAGGAGAGTAAGATCAATGGTCTGTTGGTCTGCATCCAGAATTTCGTACTGATCTCTTTTCCATTTTGGGAAGTGCTCCTCTGCACAGCTCGCCATCACGTGACGACCTTCAGGTGCCAAGAAAGCAAAGTGAGAACCCGCAAGAAATGATGGACTTCCATTTTACAATTCTTAAAAACGTTGCTGGATTTTTGCTCTTTCCACCACCCACATTGTCCCTCACCCTTCGGGGCATTTGAGTCATTTGAGCATCACACTGAAGGCTGGTTTGATGGCCTGATTCCAATGAAGGTCGACCAAACAAATAGCAAACAACGAACCAGAGCTGCCGCGGCCACATTGCTCCAAGTGTCGAAGCTCAGGGCCCAACTGTGACCAAACCATGGTGAGTGCCAAATTTGAAGACCGGCGAGAAATTTTCCACCCTGGCGGGGCTACATCTAGGGGGGCATCAGTGGCATCAGCGGCATGTTACCCTAACAACACTCACAGACTGAGGGACTGGCTGACCAGTTGCAGCTAGATCTGCCTGTGTCATTGGGAACCTCAAAAATGGTAAACCGCCCGCTGACTGACACTTATTCACAAAATTCAACACCCCATCGGGCATTTCAAGATCAACGACCCCCTTTCAAGGAAGGCATCCCCAACTGGTTAGGATGACAATGGCTTGATATTCTGAAAGGTAACGCATTCGAGGGATTTCACACACATATTATCTCTTGGCTCTCCATAAATATGTTCCAAAAAAAACCGCTCACCCAAAAATTGGCCACCCTTCCAGTTGGGGAAACCTATTTTCACAGTAAAAAGCACCAGCTCCGGAAAAAATCCTGGGCCCCCCGACGTGTGGAGGGACCATTTCTCGGTGGGAGGCCGCGCGCGAGCCTTCACCAAAGAGGCCATGGGCCGTGAGGTGTTTGATGTGCTTTTTGAAATTGGTGGATCGGTGTTTTCACCTTTCTGAAACCATGTTTTTTCCATTTGTTTTCCTGAACTTATTCTTTTCCAACCCTTTGGTGTTTCACCTTGGTGTTTCACCTTGCTGTTTCACCTTGGTGTCCATTTTTGTCTCGTTTTCCTGGTTTTTTGATGATTTTCCAACCTTTTTAGAAGTCAGATGTTTCTTGGACCTTTGGCTTTGAAGTTCGTAAATGCAGCACCAAGTGGCAGCTGCGCTGGAAGCACGAGACCTTCATCCATAGGAAGGAGACACTAAAAGACATGTACAGTATGCCGGTATGTCATGGTAAACCACTGTAAAATCGTCAAATTCTTCTATAGTAATATGCCAAGTCCAACAGGCTAAACATCTGTCACGGAGACAGATTAACCGATTAACCCACAAATTCTCCATTCAAAAAGAACTGCTTCCGCCCTGAAAGCATTACAACTTCCCAGCCAAAACACATGGTAGACTGTCGTGAAGCGCTTCCGCCACGTGATCGAGTCCCAGTGCTGGACATCATAGACTGGCAGATTCGGACGAAAAAGCTTTTGTGGCACAGGATATGCTAGAGTCTACTACCCTTTCTCCCATAACCATGGAAGTCTGGAGAGTCACCCTAAATAAAAGGAAACCAATATTGGAGGGACCCATTTTTCCACTTCCATGATTATGGGAGGAAGGGTACATAAAAGGGGTTTGGAATTCGCTTTGGTGTCAAATTTTCCGAGTTTCCACACTCAACAAAACTGCACAAAAAATTGCTCTTTCGCCACAAGCCCACGAAATTTTGTTGAATTTGGTGCCTCAGATTCATGTTCCTCAAAGGAGAGGATCACCAAGCTGCTTTCCTCCATCGAGGGAGACTGGAATACTGCTGGGATACTTTTGGTAGGCAAAAATTGGATTAAAGCCCTCATCTTCCAGATCCCTATATATTTGGAACCAAGCTCCCAGTTGCCAATACATCAGGTAACTACACCCTTGGTTCCAAATGTATAGGAAACTGGAAGAGGAGCGAAGGATAAACGGACACGGGAGATCCGAAAGTCCTCGTTGCTGGTGCTCATGTTCCACATCACAGCCTGCTGTCTTCACAAAGCAACAACGTCTCAACAAAGTCAAATCGGCTCCAGAACTCTCTTCCTGACCCATCCACCCGCCTTTTCTCCAGGCATTCGAAAGCTGCCAAGCGATTCGACCTAGAACTTTAAAGCATAAGAAGTTGGGCTCGATATTTTTCCCTGTAATTTGTTACAACCCAAAAGTTGTCAACCTTACCCATGACGCATCCATGGGACGAACGGTACGTATACCACCAGTCAGTCCCATAAAAATGCGTCATGGCCAGTGACATCCATCATGAAGGCACCTGAGCCTTGGAATCCATCTTGAAGATTCCCAGGTATCCCTGGTCACCACCCACCACGAATCCTTGTAGCCAAGCCTAAGTCCAGAATGCGAGGAGCTACTGTTGATGGTTCAGAAATCCGACGAGAAAACCACCTGGGATGTGTGAAACCCTGTAAATGATGAGATAAACTACCAACCTCAAGTGGTGCAGGATATCTTCCATCAACAGTATCACTCTAAGATGGTGTGAGATGGTGTAAGTGTAAGCTTCATCTTCGTGGTAACTTTCACAACCAGACTTGAACCAGCCATTTCGAAAAAAAAAGCTTTCGAAGTGCAGCTATTCATAAGCATGAATTTGACTCACTTGCGAGATGGCTTTGCAAAGGTTTCATCGTGCAGCCACCAGCTGCTGTTGGGAAGTTTTGGATATATGATTGCTGCATTCTCTGCTTACAACTTTAGCAGGATTTGAAAAAATCTTGAAGAATCCAGGATCTTCTGATAAAAGCTCTCTCTCTGGCAAAATCTCAGCTACTACAATAGTAAACTAGTCATCTTCAAAAGGGCTCTTTTATTCACATTGATCAGTGTTTTCCCACCACCAGGTCCCCCTAACCGAGATGGTGGTCAGACGTACTGGCGGTGCTTCAGATACACCCACCAGGCCAGCAGCGCCCATAAGGTCAGCCACCTGTTTGGCCTCACCAAAAACACGCAAATCTTCCCACAAGCCCCAAGCAGGCTGCACCGATTTTCCCCCTGACAAAGGGAGCCTGCTCTGCTTTTGGACCTGGCGTTTTGAAAGCATGGAAAATGGCATTCCAAACTGCTTTTAAGCTGCAAAACCACGGTATTGAGGAAGTGTTGAGAAAAAGGATTGGGGTGACAAACTACGAGGTTCGTTGTGAGCACAGATGGCCGTAGTGGTTTGGAGGGTTTATCACAAACGAACAGGTCATAAGCATTTTACGTGGGGAAAACGAAAGTCTTTTGCACTTACTGTACCAGAATCGGTGTGTGTGTGTGTGTGTGTGTTTTGATTGCATCAAAAAAAAGACCTCCGAAATCAAAACATAAAAGAGAGCACTTTTTCAAGCAGTTCAATAAGAAGGCTGAAGCTCATTCAAGAATGAGGCTTCAATCCTTCAATTTCATGCTGATCCCACACCGGTTTGGGGCTGTACGAAAGCAGTGCCTTTTGTAGCAATTTGAACACGAACTCTCATAGAAAGAGTCAACAACTTGCCAAAAACAAGTCATGGAGAAAATCAACAAATGGACGAAAACAGGTTTGCCATTTGTGCGCAACGTGGGCCCAACGGAATGATATCCCAAGGACTGGATATCAAGATGCCATCAAATCCACCAGCCTGTTGACTCGTCCTTCTTGATTTGGGCCTGTACATCTACGTCCTGCTTTGAACAGCTGGCGTTGTACACATCCATCTTTTCTTCGTCCACCAACCCCCCAATCTCCTGGACCAACTCGCCATCCTGGAAGATGTGGATATGGCCATCCTGCAGCAACACAACATGAGGACTGTGAACGGAACAGGCACAGATATATGTGTCCACTTTGCCATGTGGGGAGCTCATGGATCCCTGCCTCACTGGCAGCGCACAGGAAGTTTGAGAGAGCCCAGCAATGGTCCACTACCTGTTCCGTTGAACATAATGAGCAGCAAAGAAATAATTGCAACGCAAATAGATGAATGATTCGAATGGGCATGTGTTCCTCCTGCCGACCTTTTTCGAATAGCATTCAACATGAATGAGTGGGAAGTTGATCGCAATGGTAATAAATCCTTCCCTTTCGGATCCTTTGCCTTCATTGCTTTCTCTTGTTTCAGAGGGTAAAGTGAAGGCTGTTCAGTGAGTCCTTGATCCTCAAATGTGCCAAGATGCTTTAATTAAAGGCTGGGGGTGTGGCAGGATCACGCAAGGGTCATGAAAAAGGAGGGTCGCCCACAATTTGACAGTCATCTAATTGTGGACATTTCATTGTTTGTCACCAAGAAATGTTCAAACACAATCAAGGCAGATTTTTCTCCCTCTCCTCCAAAAACTAAACTGCAGAAATCTCTAAGCTTCCAAAAATCTCCATGGGATTCAAACCCCTGCGTCATGCTTCTCGTCATTTCTCGTGTCAAACGTCGTCAAAACTATGCAAACCGGCTGAATGACTCCAAGCATTGAAGTCCCACAAGCGAAGGTAGGAATGCCTCACCGGCAGCAACCGCTTGGGATTTTTGGTTGAACAAATGTCCACTCAAAAATCAGGAGAACGAGAAGAAGGGTTTGTATAAATGAGCACCTTTAATGTGTTATTGCTGATGGAAGAAATCATCTTTTCCGTTGATACTCCACGGGTGTCTTAAGACTGTGCACTCAGTATGGAAATGATTCAAGATCCTACCAATCAAAAACCTGCAAAGCTGAGAGCAGCACCCCCCAACCGAGATTTGGGCTACATTGCTTGGGTTCACATGCACCCGACTCACCTGAGAAGGTATGAGATTTTTTCATTCATGCCAAAATGATATTCCATTTGGTTTGATGACATCAAAAGAAAAACATCGCCGTTCCAGCCATACAAAAAACAGTCCCATGAAAAAAAAAGTCTTAGATATCTTTCTAGCACCTTTTTTCAGGTGGTGAAAGTCTCCATGGCCAAAGTAACTGGGATCTGCAAATCATGGGAAGACATCAGCTTCTCCACATCCCAGCGCCAAAAAGTCACCTCGCAAGATCACCATGTCAAAATCTTGGATAGGGCTACTTTGACATCGAAGAATGAATGATCCTGGAACACAAAGCTCCTGCCATTTTACTGGTTGTTGGTTGGGCCAAATTGGCTTGCCAGTCGTTGATTTTGAGACTCCCAAATTATGTTTCTTTAAACTTGCATCCAGAAACACGCCTGACACAATTGCTGAGGAAAGCACTGTGGAATCCGGCATGCTGGATAAGGAAACCAGATGCTTTCCATCTCCAGTAAAGGCCAGGTCTGCCAACCATCGTATGGCACAGTATTGCTTCAAAATGAGTGGACCCCTAAGAACCAGATTGGCTTGAAAATGGTTCCAGCCATGGTTTCAAATTCTCACCAACAGCAGATTGCAGCATCATGGAACATCACCTGCCCGTTCACCGTGATCGTGCCTATGATGTCCAACCTTTTGTTGCTTGGATGCAGCACTTTCAAAGTCTCATCCTGGTTTTGTTCGCGAACTCTAGTTTCATGACGCTCTCAAAGACAAGGTCTGAATCCGAAATTGAAACCTTTGAACCATGGTGATTCACTTAGAAGACCTCTTACCAAACAAATTGTTTGAGCTATCATTTTGTCTTTCTCAGTTGATCATCCCACCTGCTTGGTCTCGCTGTCGGCCTTTGGCACGCCTACTATGCTGATTTGTGCTGCGTGCTGATTCGACCCATCCTCCGACCTCAACAGCTGTTCTGCCAATGGCTGTTGGCTGAATGTCCTTGTAGATTTACATCATTTGGCCCCAACACTGCGCAGTTCCTTGGGTCCAAACCCTACACGTTCTCCTATCGCAATCAGCTTACCACTGTGAGACCTTGGGTTCTCCAGAACTGATTTCTCAATCTAAAGCAAGTTGAGATCCAAAACTTTTGGCCCCTTCTTTAACTCACTCGCCATCCAAATTGAGAAGGTTCAACTGACTCCCCATCCAAACTGAGAAGGAATCTTTGTCATAGCAGTGACGATTCGATGCCTGACCCAGCAGTAGCAAGGCTTGGCAAACACGCCCACAGGGCCCTCCCCCCACTCCAAGGCCGCCTGGTCTCTCTGCCCAAAAAGCAGAAGCGTTGCTTGCTTTGGTGACACAATGCCACATGACGACCTGAATCATCAAAAACGAAAAGACCAATGAAGCCACGACGGATACTTTGCCATCCACGTACAAGAACAAGAATAACAAAAAAGACCAACAAACAAGAAGAAGAAAGGCAAGAAGAAGACGAACCATAACCATGACGCCGAAACCGATGCTGACGATGCCGATGCCAACTCGAACACATGACGAGGACGACAATGATGACAACGACACAAAAGAGAACAAAGGCAAGTGTCTACATTTCCCCTTTTCTTTGTCTTAAAACCTGCTTCCAGTCGCCGGCTCAGCAACAGCTATATCAACATGGGCCTTGCCGAACATGTTTTAACCCAAGTCACGTATCGGTCCTTCACCAATTTTCGGAAAACCCATGGAAAACTACATGATACCACCACGTTTGCTGTTTACAGTTACCTGGCCGGGCCTCCCTCTGTTTTTATGTGCAGTATTTCAAATCATACATCTGCAAAGATGGGCCCAAGGTCTCAAGGTTTTGTCTAGAGGATTTGGCGGATTTGGCTTTTGAGCTTTGACCAAACTTTTCGTTTGGCAAGCCTTTCAGATTTATGATTGAACAGTTTACTTCCTAGAGGAAGCCTTCTTCGGTAAAGATGATGAGAATCTTGCCCAAGATTAATATGCAAATTCAACCAGCAGAAAACCACACACAAACCGAACAAGTCAATGGCGAAACCCCATCCCCTTTTGAACCTGGTGAACCACGGCGGTTCACCAAACAAAGGAGGTTCCAACAGTGGTTTCAAACCCCTAGCAGGATAGCAGAAATGCGAAGGGCCTGGGGCTTATTCTTTGTCATGAGCAATTCGGAGTATTCCTTCATCTCCCAAAACAAAAACTGCTTCCAGTCCCAGTCTGAGGGGGTAACCAACACAAAAGGCAAAGGTGTCTTCGCCCAAGGAAATCACCTTAGCCAGGTGATTCAATCCGTGACCTTTTCATCCCTTGGTTGGAGGTCACCTGACACAACCTTTGATTCGGTCACTAAACCATCACAAAAAAGGGGCACCAGCATTGCAAGGAGCATATCTTTCCATTCCATAGCTCTTAGGAGTAGATGAAGCATCCATCCACTGCAGCCGTGAATTTCGGCATCCTCAAAACACAACCCACTGAGCTTGGAGGCAGCATCTTTGATGGGACATGGATAGACGCCGAACCTCAAGGTTCAACAAGGAAATTTCCTTAAAAGGAGATTACCCCAGGATTGTATATATATATATACCCTGCTTCTGAAACAACAACAACAACAACAACAACAACAACAACAACAACAACAACAACAACAACAACAACAACAACAACAACAACAACGACAACAACAACAACAAACAGGGCAATTTTCCTCTTCAACTTTTTGTTTTGAACTTGTCGGTCTTTTTAACCTGGCAATTCTGCTGGTGACCCTTTTTCAAAGGTTAAAGTAGGGATAAAAAAGGTCACGGATTGAATCACCTGGAAGACTATTTTGTTCAGTTGTTTTAGTCTAAGACCTAGCTACTTTCCTTAGATCATGTTTTTTTCCAATAGATGCAAGTGAGAAGAACATTTTGAATGGGCTTCCGCACGCATGCGCTAAGCGCAGCTTCACATCTGTCTCCTTGGGTACGTGCGACAGAACGAACGGGCACAGATAGGTCTGAGCTGGAAATCATGACTGATTTTCATTTATAACATCGCTTACCAGATGCTTCAGCAATGACAGAAACTCTATCCCGTCTGAGAGCCCAGCACTCGTGCCTGCGGCTGTTGGTTCATGTATGCTCATTTGCGTATCTCTTCCTATACATGATATATGTACCTGTATCTGTATATGTACATATTGTATAGGGCTGTATGCTACGAAAATAAAGCATACAGCATATATAGAATAATACAGACACACAAATAAATTTCAGATTGAAAATGGGTGCTTGAGATTTCAGATTACTGTTTTGTTTAGTTTAAATTCAATGCGTTCCTATTCATATGATATAACTCTCCAAGCAAGTGACATGGACTCCTCAATACTTAGCCAGCCCAAATCCATCAAAGCCTGACATTGAGCACACCAAACTGCTACAACATTTCTTCCCGAAAACGGGAAAAAACGCTTGTTTTGGAGAAGTTTCTGTCGAAATGTGAAAAAAAATTGGTGCCTAATAAAATGGGACCCAAACAATCAAAACTTGGATGTGTGGGCTGTGAACAAAACAAACATCGGCTACTTGAGCCGAAACTGCATCCAAGGTTGGAAGGATGCAAAAGACAAAGATGTTGCTGAAATCTGAAGAACTTTCTATCGTTGTTCAGAATGTTCATCACAGAGAATTGAAAGGGAAAGGTTGGAAACTGTAAAGGTTTCCTACAAAACTGGCGGCGGCTTTTTTTTTTAGACCCCGAATCCTGCTGGTGTCTTGCGCAAGATTCGCCACTTGAGGGCGAGAAACTTGCGGCTTTTTCAGGCCTCATTCACATGGCCCGAGTCGAAACGGGGCAGGACTGTTGGAACACGCAGCTTGTGTACTGTATGATCCGTCATTGCTACGTCCTAGGGCAAGCAGCCACGCAAACTTGGAGTTCAGACCGCTTCCAAGGCAGGACGAAGTTAAATGATCGCTAGAAAACTCCCGGAACAAACAAAAAGAAAAAATGAAAAATGATGTTATACCAGAACTTTCCGTGTTCCTCAAACAGCTGAAGAGCCGGGTATAACAATGCGTCTATACTTTGGGGCATGTAAGTGAGGAAATTTAGTGAAATGGCAAATCTACAACAACATTACAACAACACAAATCTCCAACGTCTTTAAACTTTGGCTAAATCTCTTTGACATGTCAGTTCATTTTATCAACCAACTAAGAATCAGAACAAAATTTGTGACTTTTTTTAGGTCTGAAATCCATGGACAAAAAGATGACAAATTCCGACTTGTACAAACTTGCACAAATGGGTCCTGTCCAGCTATTCACTGTTTGGACTGTAGGAGGACCGTTGAATGCTTTTGCCTGGTAACTGCAGTCCGCAGCAAGGCATGCGCCAAGCCTGTCTCGCCAGCAGACACAATCGGGAAGCAGCTCGACTGGCTTGCCACAGGGCATGTTATATGCAATGTCTAACAATGCAAAAAACCTTTAACCCTTTAGTTGGATGGTTTTTACTAAAGTTTTGGCACTTCCAAAAAATCGAGCTGCACCAATGTGCTGTTGCACAAACAGGCAGGGTCTCTGTGGATCCTTTTAAAATAGCGCACAACCTGTAAGTCGCCAGCATTCAATAAATTCACAAGCAACCAAGTTGCACCAATCTGGCTCTCTAGGCAAAGAAGCAGGGGAGGTTACGCAACGACTAGAGGACAGTAGCCTCCCCTGCGATGATCCAGATGGGGTATGGCTGCAATATACAAAAGCAATTGGCAGGCCGGAATGGCCCATCTCTTGCTTTAGATCTCATCAACGCCCATGCCACCCATCGGTATAGGTGTGCAAAGGGCAGTCAAATTGGTTGCTATTTTGGGCACTGTCGTAGGAACACCCAGCTGTAGAAAAGAAAACATCAGAGAGCAATTAATTGAAATTAAGACCAACTTCAATACTGTTTCTTTATCAAGGATCAAAATGCGGTGGAACCTCACATTCTGAAAAACCGCTCACAAGCCCAGAATTCTCACGCGAAGACCAACCAGTGATGCTCGGAAGCCAAATCTCCAGCTTTGTGCTGGAGATCAAAAGTTCGCAGAGTCTGAGCCCCTTTGCAGCCTTTGCAAGCTTCTCAAATCTTCTCACTCAATCGTAAGGTTGCAATGAGCTCAGTAACCGTGGGAGCCTCCAAGCAAAACGAACATGTTTCTTCCAAGAGCGAAAGAGTTTCTTCAATTTTGACTCCGTGAAGCATACCGTACCTTTTTTCTTACAGTGATGTATATCTGCCAACAACCCAGGATTCAAGTCGCTTCCACATATTTGGCTCAGATGCTCGAAGGTCACTATTTCCATGTTTCTCCATGCTTTCTGCCATGGGCTTTGACAAATTCACCAGCTTCCACTTTCAACTTCACCTCCTCACCCGCAGCTTCCAGGCGTCGACAAAGCTTAGCAGCAGCCTCAGTAGTCCCCTGGAATCTGTGAGTTTGTCCTCCAAGTATTGGGGCTAAATAACACGTTTATTTTTCAAGGTCTCCTATCCAATCAAAACAGGGGTCATTTAGGTTCGAGGTTTTGTATATAAAATTTATGATGTACAAGTCATGAAGTGAGATAGAATATATAACCCCTCATCTCATGCCAAGCAAAAAACCAAGGGCTTTGGCCATTCATTTGGACCCAAGATATCCCAAAGAGAAAAGCCAGGTCCAAACCTACGCAGCCTTTCTCAACAATGGGAATCTATGGGACTACAGCTTAACATGCTAAGAAACCAAGGTTTATGGTGGACTTCAAACAAAAAAAAATGATGGTTTCAATGCTGCCTCAACTGGCTTGCCTGAAAGCAAGACGGCTTCACCAAAGAGTGTCCACATGTCAACCCAAAAAATCTTGGCACCTGTTTCTGCTTCTTACGACGACGATTCTCACCGGGAGGGCAGAGATGGCAGAACTGGCATTTGTATCCGGCCCTGGGCGACGTGGACCCATGAAGTGGACAAACTTGTAGCGTTGAAAAAGCAGGTCAAATTGCCTGGCCATTGGGCCCATTTCATTTCTACGTTCACTGGGAAACTTGGTGCCCAAAAAATAGGACATCTTTGCAATTTTCGAAGGTAACGAAAATTGAACATCCTACGATGCCTCACAAATGGGTCCATGATGGTCCATGCGCGTCACCAAAAACCCCCCGCCTGCAACTTGTGCGATGCTGGAAGTCACATGGCTTGCAGATTCCCAGTGCATGTGTGGCAGATCCCAAGGAGGGCCAAGGCATTGCGCTGGAATCCTGTGGATCATCGTGACAAGATGGGCCGCAAAGCCACCAGGGGTCCAATGGAGTTATTAAAGTACTCTCCTTGGAACTAACATATCCCGCGAAATGGCAATTTTGAAGATGATATTCCTTTTCCAAAGGCGGGATACGTTAGTTTGCTGGAGGGTAAACCCCTCCACATGGCCTTGTACATGGTGAAATAACTCCAAATTTACAACTGGTTTTCGGGGTCCCTATCTTTTTGATGCTTTTTGTGTATGGATTGGATTTCTTCTCTGTCCCGCGATTTGATGCGAAAAAAGGCCGTCGCACCTCTGGAACCATTTCGTGAAGCTGCAATTGAATTGGAACCTCTCAAGGGTTTGTAGAAAGAGTTTGGGGCCTGCTTGTAATGGTGTTGACACTGGAAGGGGCGTTCAAATCACTCATCTTTTTGTGCATTTTACCATAGCTCCCAGGAGAACAGTGCTCTCTCCAAAGGTTGACATCACCATCCATCAACCAACCAACCAACCAACCATTGCCATCGATATCTGACGCCATCTCAAACCTGGAAAACAAAAACCCTACCTTGGGAACAGTGGCCATAGATTGAAGGACCTGACAACACACACACAAAGAGAAATGGAATTTGCCATTTGATGCAGCAATTATCTTCTGAAACCAAAACTCAGAGGACATGTCGTTTCAGACTTCCGGGGAGACTTTGGGAGGATCTGTGGCACGCCATCTCTTGCTTTCAGGGCAGAAATATTAAATTGCAGTGGTGGCCCAAGACAGTTCCTACTTTTTCATGCCAAAATTGAACCCCCAATTGGTTGGAGACACGTCCGACAATTTTGCACAGAAGATCTATGACTCCTAACCTGGCCCGGGTGGTACGAAGATGCCGGTGATGATGGTGCGGTACTAACTGTGCTGGTGGTACAGCCATCAGATGCCTCCGTATCCTGAGGTTCAGGCCAGTTGGCCCAACGGCTGGGAATGCATTGCTGGGAAAAATTATGGGAATGCGTGGTTGATCAACAGGATGATCAACCAATGCATCATTTAAACCGGGGGTTTGTTCCAACATGTCGACTAAATTCACCATGAATCACCATCAACTCAACTCGTAGAAAATTTGACGAGACTTGACATTTTTTTGGTGCCTTGAGATCGCCACACGTCACGGTCGTGCTGTTCGATGGGAATCCTTGGGAACAAAATGGCAGGGTTTCTTCTGTCAATCGGGTGCTCACGACAAAAATTGAGGTCCGCCTGGCCCGAAGCACTCCAGTCCCGGTGGTGGTCGAAAGCAACGGCCCTGCAAAACCAACGATTGGCGCCGCGGCATTTTGGAAGTGTGTCCACGATTGGTTCGAAATTTACTTTGATAAGCAGATTCTTTTGTTCAAATTTTGGCTGAATCTGATCACCTACACCGATTTCTTCAGACCAATTTTTGTCTGAAAACTCTCTGAAATTGTGTAAGACAAAAAACATGTTGATATGTTTATGTGAACGACCAAAAAGATGGATGATGATGGATGCACAAGTGTTTGCATTGGAGAAGCATGTGCGGAATTCTTCATCAACGTAGATAATTTGCGTGCGGGGCCACCACCCTAAAGAATCATTCACAATTGAAACAAGTTCCGAATTCGCACATACGAAATGGAAACGCAACGATTAAAGTCATGAAACGATTGCCCCTGAGTTCAACACTTCACGCTGCATTGTTGTGCTTCGACCTGGCCAATGTTTGTCAACATGAAGGACACATAGCATTTCGAAACAAAATCGAGTTTTTGATCCCATTGCAGGACGTCCATAAATTTGTTCAGTTAAGAATTTGGATCCAACCTAACATCCAACAAGTAGACTATGTAGACATACTGTAAGTGTTTTTCATTTGAATGCGTTTCTTGGGCAAGCTTCGGCCTGGTGCACTGAAACGGAATGTTTCGCGTGAGATTTCGGTGAAAAATATGCTGCAAAAAATGCAATACAAAGACCAATGCCATACATCAACGGACAACTGAAAATCGTGCATATCCGGAATTGTGCAAACAGAGTTTTCTCACCTTCACCAATTTCAAAAGTAGCAACGCGCATCAAAATCTAGAATCAATACCAATGCTATACAACAGACAGCTTGAGGCGTAAATCCGAACAAAAATTATTTTCAATGTGCAACATCTGAAAAAAAATGTCTGCGGCCCAAAATGACGGTGTATGGAAATTTACAACTAAAGTCTTGATCAAAATTAGAACAAAGTGATCGAATTTTTGGCGCACAGTTACTTCCATGTTTCATTTTTGTTTTTTCTTAATTTGGCGTCGTTGGTCGACTCATTGGTCACAATTCTATCCGAACAGTAATCCAGTATGTATTCCGCAACTCTTCCGTTTTACTGGGAAAGTTTCACGGTTGCATTCGCCAATTCTAAACTTGTATTGGGAAATGTTCAACAAGGTTATGCGGCAACTTTTTATTGTTGTATTTTGGCAACTGGAAACAATGTATTTGGCAACTTTAGACGACGGGGTATTCATCGTCACCATGTAAAACAGTGGTGGCAGATATCGGAAAACAAAAAAATTGGAGACAAAACACTCGTTTGTATTTCAACCATGACCACGAATGGAACAAAATTGAAAGAAAAGTTGCTTGTATTGCGACCATGACCACTATGAATACAGGCGCAGGGCACCGCAGGGTAGATTTTTTTTGAAAAAACACGAAAAAATGCTCGTCGCACCACACCCACCACCACCAACTGAATTTTGGTGTTTGGTGGAAGGCACTGGGTGGCGAAGTAATTTCTAGCAAGGAAAAGTCAATTGATTTTCAAAATCATGACCACAGAACAGTGGACTGTGAGCATGCCTCCTCCTCCTCCTTCTCCTCCTCCTCCTGCTGCTGCCACACACCTTACAACAACCTCCACCTGCAAACAAAGACTGGCCCATGTGTTGTTCGAAGGCCCCCCGCCACAACAACCTCCACCTGCCAACAAAGACTGGGTTCCCGCGTGTTGTTCCAAGGCCCCCCCCACAACAACCTCCACCTACAAGCAAAGACTGGGGCGCCGTGTGTTGTTCCAAGGACCTCCCTTACAACAACTCCACCTGCAAACACGGACTGGGGCGCCGTGTGTTGTTCCAAGGCCTCCCCCCCACAACAACCTCCACCTGCAAACAACGTGTGTTGTTGTTACCTCGCACTGCTAGTTGTAAAACCACTAGTGCTACTAGTGCTACTACTGCTACTGCTACTACTACTACTACTACTACTACTACTACTACTACTACTACTACTACTACTACT
>DF239666.1:0-83390 GCA_000507305.1 Breviolum minutum Mf 1.05b.01
GACTTTTGCGAAGCCTCCGCCACTTTTCAAGACAATCACCAAGTCCTGCGCCTGCCACGATATTTGCAGTAGCGTCACGTTTGCACGTCACTGCCATTGCGATTCGTGGAAACAGCACCTTCGCCACGTCACAAAATGCTGCGCCTGCCACGACATCGCGAAAGGCCACATCACAAAGTGCTGCGCCTGCCACGAAAAAACGACACGCTTGCATTGACACACTGCCAAAGTATTGCGCCTGTCACGCAAAACGCAAAAATGACCTCACATTTTGTGACTTGGGAGCGCCAAAACGAGCATTTCGTGCGAGACTTCCTCCACTTTTCATACTTTGAAAGACAGGATGGTGTCGCAGTGCGAATGTACCGCCCAATGGCAGCGAATTAACGAGTTGGCGACGACGACACGACGACGAGGCGACGACGACACGACGACGAGGCGACGACGACACGACGACGAGGCAGCAAAACAAAGCGAACACAGGTCCAACCCCAGACCCCAACTATAAACGGGAATCCTTCGCTACGCATTCGGGAAAAAGAATCCCAGGGGCCTTTGAATGTGAGTTGTGACTTTGAATAATGCCATGACATAAGTGGCCTCGTAAACGAAGAATGGTGATTTTGATTCCCCGAGCCGACTTGGGAAGATGACCATCGAAGATTTGGGCCACGAAGTTAAAAATATCTCATGGCACTATATTTGGAGTACACTTGCCATGCTACCTTCCCAGGTAGCTGGATATTTCCCTTAAAGATGTGGCTACAACTCAAAATAGTTTTTAAACACCCCAATCAACTGATAGTGAAGATGGTAGCCTGGTGCCATGTTCAAGCGACATGCTGGAACCTCCTAGCTGTCTTGCGGTGCTTGGAAGCAATTCCATCTAGATTTCAGAAGCAAGACTTGAAATGATATGACTATTTTCATGTTTTTTTCACAAGGGATTTCCAATTTGTAAAGATCAATGTGTTCAAATGGCTAAGGAAAAAACAAAACCTTGGCTGTATCCCAATCCCATGAGAAAAGGTGCTGGGAGGGCTCCCATGGTTGGCCAGGTTAAACCTTGACGGGATTGACCAAAGAAGTACTTCATCCGGGTGTTTTTTTTCGGTGGGATTCTTTTTTCATTTTGTCGCAATGACGGATCAACCCGTTTTGTTTGGGGCGTTTGTAAGTGAATGAAAGTGTGGTGAAATCGGAAAAAAAGGTTCCATTTGAACACTTCAAAAAGCTGTCCACATTTTTGACCAACGAACGGGGCAGGACCAACTTCATGACCTTTCCAACACTCTTCCAGTTCCAGGGCGAAGGCACAACCTGTCGATTGTTTTTCTGGCCATGGTTTCCCAAGAAGCCAAAACTGGAGAGATTTCACCAAGTAAAAGTGGGTAAACTCTGGTGTTGGCCATGGAAGGCTGCAAATGATTGACCCCTCAACTGGAGTGAGAAAATCCACCATTTCCAACAGCCAACTAGTTAAGATTCTCTACTTATCTACTAGAAAGTTGGTTTTTGAAGAAAACGAATCCATCAAGTTGCCCCACTTCTCGTTTTTTGGCCAGGATTTCGGAGTCAAATTCTCCACTAAGAATCAAATTTAAGGTGTTTGGAAAGAGCATGATAATCTCAGAAGTAGCCTCATCTTGGGTGTGTCAGCGCAATCCACCCAGGAAAAACAAGCAATCTTAATAGGATGACACCAATGGGTTTTTTGAGTGGGGGTTCTAGTTTTTTGAGAGACAAAAATGTTCTTCTCGTTTGGGTGTTGCTGGTTGCAGGTCCGGAACGTTTTCCTGCAAGCTTCCGTCCTCGCTGTCGCATTCATTGCACCATGCGTTCCTTAGCACAGCAGGACGACCCGGTGTGACAGGTAAATTGCGAAGATATGAAAAATCTCAGATGTGGAGGCATTTTTTTGGCTGAGTTTATGAGTCTTATTTTTGGCTGCAAACTGCTGAAAGAGGAGCAGTTTTGAGAATGAATAGTTGGCGTGAAATGGAGAGCTAGCTGGAGTTCAAACGGATGTTTAGTTCGGCACTTAGGTGCACTTTCACCGATCTTTTAGTGGATTTCTTTTTCGTATAGAAGCAAACCAGGATTTCATGAATTTCATGGATTTTGTTAAAGCAAATCTCCAGGTTGCAATAGAAGTGGTTGAATCGCAGGTCCATCCCTTCGCAAAAATCGACAGGACCGGTTGCCCAGTTACTTGGATGATGGTAAAACACCACAATCCTTGCAAGACTACCTGTTGGATGCTTTGGCACAAAAATCAATGGAAAAAAGAAACAGAAATGGATGGGAAAATCACAGCATCAATGGTTTCAAAGCACTTTCTATTGAGCGAGTTGTAGAGTTTGAATTTCCATATAGCCTTGGTTCAAACACCATTTGGCGCAGGTGTTTGTTGAAGATATGCACCGGCTTTATTGGGGTGTGGGTTGGGAATGGGTTGTGCATCGCCTGGAAGTGGCACCCAGATTTTTTGTTACGTGAGCGGAAAAAGATGCTCTAGCATCCAAGTAATATGTATACATACCATATGATGGATCCTTATTTGAACCCTTGTGTTCCCAAGCAGCAAAAACGCGCTTTTCCACATGAACAAAACACATTTTTTGTTTACCTTGCATTCAAATGGAGGTGGTTTAACCTCAGGACATCGCTCCAGCCTTGGATGGTAAAAGTTACAAGGGTCAATCAGGAGCCATTGGAAACGGAGGGATGGAGGTAGGATGTTCTGATGGTGGGAGAAATCCTGTCAAGTACGTAAGGTTGGTAATTTACCTACAATGAGTTTGAACTGAAACCATGTTTACGAAGGTTCCGTGAACCTTTGCAAAACTATGTTTCGTCGATGGTTATACTCACTTACGTAGATGCGTATTCATTCACATTGAAACCCGAGTGTTTGGATTTCGACCCATTAATAGTACCGCCACCAAATAGTTCAGGATTCAGTGGCAACAGGTCCCTGTAAGATTAAGTGTTGTTTCATCCCATGGTCCCCATCATTTTCAGGTGACCCACAGGAATTGCATGTTCATTCACTTCCCAAGCCATGGCTCAGCCCTTTGCAGGACGCATCGGAGTCCTAGGAGGTTCAGTCGACTTTGCAGGTGTGGGGTCTTGGTTTGGTGGACATTTTTTGGTGTTTCTGGTGCAACTCTAACTCAAAGCTTTCAAAGTTTCATCCATGTTTTTCCAATGAAAATTAATCATCGGAGACATCTCGAAGTACTAGCAGTGAAGATCTGTATCCCTGTAGGACTTGCTGCAAGTTTATCGTAAAACAGCTAGCGACATCAAATTCCAAAAAGGTAACATGGTAGGTAGCATCTCCACAAAATGCCTTGATGTTCAGAATTGCGAGGTTGGTGAGTGAAATGCAATCAACATTCATTCAAAGATTTTACCCTTAAATATTGTTAGATGATATTTCTCACCTGTGCAAACTATAGCGACCAAACGAGCCGACCGCACTTTAAATGTGGTTTAGTAAGGGAAACCTTCCAAAAAAGGCTTTAATTTGGGTTTGTGAATTATGAAGTCGTTTACCCCAGAATTTCATGGTTAGTTGGTTAGTTCATCGATGTTTGAGTTGAGCGTTGAGCCTGCCGAGGTGCTCCATACTACGCTGGGATGGCTGCACTGCGAGTAGGAGCTGAGCTCCTATACCTGTGCACCGCTGAAGAAGCCACTGGTGGGGAATCTCATGGGGGATGAGTTGGTCAACAGTTGGATGGGGGGGTAATCCCCAAGAATGATATGATATGGTTTTCCCTTAGGAAGGTTCATATTCTCAAAAACATAGATCCATTGTTTTGATCATATTCTGATGAACCTGTTCATTTGGGATTTGTCCGTGATTATGACTGTTTTTGTATTGCGCTTGGCACTTCGTGGAATGATTTCTACAACAAGTTGGACTGAAGACAATTCTGCTGCCAAAGTCTCAGAGGGATCATCCCAGGACTCGTTTCAGTGGCTAATAGCCATGGTTAATAAGTCCCCTAAGGATTAGGTTGTTCCCCTTCCAAATGGCCATTCATGGCTTATAAATGGGTGTTACTAAGTACTTACTAAACGGGATGATCCTCCGAGTAGGACCTGGTATACTGGGCTTGTCATGGGTGAGTTGTAGAAGCCATTGACTCGATCAACATCCCCTGAACAGAGCTGTTGTGAAAGGAAGATGTGTCAAAGACAAATCGTGCCGTCCGAATTTGTGTTGACGTCCGGCGTAGCAATGGATAAGTTCCCATTTTTCTTAGACAATACCATGAAAGTGCTGGATGTTCCATTGCCATGTTAGTTTACAAGAGCTTCGATCTTGCAATCTCCCAGCTGCCAGGATATTAAAACTTTCAAACTGCAACCCGCTGGTTTTATTTTGATGTTCTTGAACTTTGGAACGTAACAAAGCTTCGAAACAAGTTTACTACGTGCACATGGTATATATCGAACGTTATTTTGGGGTTCCAAAAACAAGTCTCCATGTGTATTTTCTGGGCAAACAACCAACAACCAACAACCACAAAAACAACAACCAACAACCACAACCACAACCACCACCACCACCAACCAACCAACCAACCAAACAACCAACAAACAACAAGCAACAAGCAACAGCCACCAGTCAGCCAGACCACCCAGCATTTTTCCGATCCCAAAACGAAGGTCCCATCAAGGGATATTCACCAGAATTGATGGTCAGCGAGGTGCAGGGTCGGTTCGGTTGCACTGTGACTTCCAGAAAAGTTGGTGTTTCAAGGAAGAGTGATGTAGATCTAAGATACATCAGTTTTGGGTGATGATATACCAGTAGTACCGCACAAGGCGGTGGCGGAAGTTTCAAGAATAGGAAACGTATAGGAGAGATTGATTGCTGTGAGTGACGGATGTCAGAGCAAAAACATTGACCAACTGACTAACTAGCTAACTGACTAATTGACTGATTGACTGTCTGATTAACTGAGTAATTGCCTATGATGAACCGACCTATGGATTGACTGACTGACTGACTGACACATTGACTGACTGACTGAGTGACTGATGACTGACTGACTGACTGACTGACTGACTNCAGGCTTGTGCGAAATTTCTGAACAACACAATGTGGATATGGGTACCCTATTTGTGCTCGGGCCTTGGCCACTTTCACAGGAATGGACTTGCATTAGTGGACAGACGTGTCGACTGTATGCAGTGAATGGCGAGGGACTGCAAGCATCAGACACATTTGCAGTGTTGGAGACATGTGGAAGCGAGAGTGCGCCAGATCATTTTCCAGCCGCAGGAGTTTTGGATAGGGACTCAGGCCTTACAAGTGAGGTGGTTCTATTATATGACAGTATGTTGAGCACTACATGAAAGTTTTTTTCAATTTCTTATTTTGATGACTCAGCTCGAAGGTAACATGAAGAAACTTGGAGATGTTGAGATGGAAATTAGGAGCCTGACAAGATCTACCTACCAGCATTCGAAAATGAAGGTTAAGTTCGGGATGCCCGGATCCCATCTGTGTACTCAGTGTTACTGGAAGGTTCACCCTAATTGATTTGCAGTATAGCATGTGTACCAAAAGTCTTCTAAGACATACTAGCTTCCAGGACAACTCACCAAAAATATTGCTATTGGAGAGTCAATAAGCATTAGAAGTGCAAAGAGTCTCCCAAATCCCCCCACAGAATCATGAGCAAATGAGTCAAGAAGCTCCGCTCCCAGAAGATTTGGTTCAGAGCTGAAATGACGATGCAGGTGTTGTTTTGGCCATAGGATCATGTATTTTCCATGGCTTTTTTCGGGAAAGTTAAGCCCAATGAATCGGGTCGTAGGGAATCACAGCATCAGAAGTGCCCCCAGGTGTCGTTTCAGAAGAGGAAAATCGCATGGTCAACAAGATGGAGGTGGAAAACAGAGCTGGACAGCAGATGTTGGCACTGAAGGATGACCCCTTTTTTCCAGGGATCATGACTTGTAAGCTCGGTTCCAGGTGGCTGCTTGTTGTCAACCAGATGTCTTAGTCAAAAAAATTCAGAAGCCTCAATCACAACAAAAGTGAACAATGAAAAAACCTTCATTGTTGGGAATTATAATAAACCATTTTGAAGGTCCCTATGAACCAAGCAGTATTTCATGGAATATCACAGGGGTTTCTTCATTGCTCAATCGGCTTGCATGTGTTTTTAATCTCGCACAACTTGGATATTGATGGCGTTTCCCAGTACCTATTTCCCAGCGCCCTGAAACTCTAAAAACTTGGGGATTTGAGAATTTCCTTCAAGATGAGTCTTCAACTTCACAAAATAGATCATTGTCATCAGGAACCAGTCACTAAAATCCAGTAAGTTCAGCTACAAATATTTTTCTGGAGCAATGTCATAGTTCTGGGTGAACTCCGAAGAATCTAACGGCTGAGGCCACCCCACACTTGGATTTTTGCAACTCATCAGCCAAGTCTCTCTCTTTCCACACGCCCTTTTCGATGAGAAAATGACTTGGACACACAAAAAAATTGATATGCCGAAGTACCTGAAGAATGGTCCTTACCTACCTGGTTTTGAAGCACATGGATTTGGATATGCCACAGGCGTTGCTGCCGCGCTTCCATGCACTGACGATTGGTCCTGGTTTGGGCAGAGCAACTGGGACTGGGGAAGATGGTTTGGAGCTTGTTGAAATGGCCTATTTTGGGGATACCATGCTTCATACACATATTCAGTGGGGACCACTCGACCAATCGTCCATGGCTGGGTGTACCAGACAGCAACAAATGGTCAGCACTACTCAAATTTGGAGCTTGCCCCCAGATACTTAATAAATGGTTGGCGGAAGCTATAACTTACATCACCATTTCTAAGTGGTTTTCATGTCATTTGCTAGCCATTTGCTACCTTCCTGATACATCCTAGCAAGCAACTCCCCATTTTTCAGCTTGGCTTTTTCACCACTGAGACGTCCCAACAACTCCAAGGATAGTCGAGTGTTGCGCGCTGTGGCGAGAGTGATCGAGTTGGCCAAGGAGACCCGTGACCCAGGATTCCAGAAAAGAATTGAGGTTGGGATGACGGGTCTTAAAAATGTAATGTCATCCTGGTGGTGATGATTACTGGACAATAAGCTGTTGATGGATATGGCCAACCGAGGGTTGGGGGATTCCCTAAGACAGCGGAGTATGGTATCAACAACCAGGTTTCTTTAGGGGAAACAGAATTTGGATTGTGTTTCACACAAGATTCATCCAAGTTGATTTGGAAGCCAATCGAGATTCTTAACCAACCACTATGGTGCGATGGCATGAAAATCCTACAGCTGATGATTTCGTTTCACTTTGGGTGCATCGTGACGCCTCAGAAGTGCCTATGTCTCCAAAACATAGGGTACCCGTTTCACAACACAGATTTGGTCACGAAGGAAATGAAATCATCCATTGTGAGAACAATTCATATCCCATTAGTGGTACTTGGAAGCTGTGAGCATCCTCTACTTTGTCGCTCTTTCATCCTCCAAAACAAGGTCCAAGCTCCAATCCAAAGGAAGGTAGAGACTTAAGCCCTAGAAATTGAAGGAATATGAAGGAATGTATATCCAAAATGACGGGTTTGTTAATAGTTAAGACGTATCTTCGGCTTCAAGCGTCGCAATTTTTGGGCCATTCCACCGGTTGTGTTCCACCATCGAGTTTTGAATCTTCCAGGAACGTCAACTGCCATTGGTAATCGATGCTGATGGCTTATGGCTAGTTGAGCAACGACCTGATGTGGTAGAAGGTGCACCTTCAACTCAACCAATTGAACGACAGAAACCAAAAAAAATGGACCCAAACACCATTCTTTTTGGAGATTCAATCCTGAAATTTTCAGGATTATGCTTGGGATAAGTTTTTTCTTGTGTAACAGACTTCGATTGCAATTGTCAACCACTCAATGTTGCGCATCGAATCTTTTGTTGCTATGTGTGTCAACTTTGCCAACTTACAATTTGGGTCAATACAATAGTTTATGCAGGAAATGGTGAAAAGTCATGGTTTTTCTCTAGCCAGATACATTTAGGTGAATGTCTATTCTTTGTTGCTTATCTCGTACGCATTTCCATCTTCATTCCCTCTATTTGCCGAATTTTCCTTGCTTAGATGTACTCGCCTCTGTCTGGACATTTTTTTACCCGGAAAGAAACCTGGGCGTTTTTTTCCATATGACCAATTCACCATTCACGAAAGACGAGGTTATTCCCAGGCAGTGCTCACCCCGAACGCTGCCGAGTTCCGACGCCTCTGCAAAGCCATGGGTGGCGAGGCCGATTTTGGTGCCTCAAAACTTGGTCAATTGGCATGGTGCGGTTGTGATCCGCCCAAAAGATATTGGACAACTTGGAAGCAAAGCCGTTTTTTCAATTGGAGTCTGAAACAACAGTTGTTTTGGAGCTTTGTTAGTGCTTAAAAGGAGTGAACCCACTTGGAAGTACATCAAATCTGACAAGTTTTCCCGCTCCATCACGTAAAATCCACCAGGACTTCACGTTGCAAGAGCTTTGCGAGCGACTCAATGGACCGATGGTAATCCAAAAGGTGGCATGATGATTTGTGGTGGTTTTTTTAGGTCCCAACTTCAATGAATGGGATGAAATCCCAAATCTTTACACAACTGGATCTGGATTATCTTTAGAACTGGGGAGTCAAACTTCATGAAAGAATTCTCCACTTGCGATCCAGGAGACGATCCAAGTATTGAGGGACGTTTCACGGAACAAGGAACTTGTTCTGTTTTGTTCAGCTTCATTTGAAAGAGGCTTGGGGATGTTGACTTTATGCAGACCCCGAATCAAAAATTCAAGGAGGCACGAAATAGTTAAAGACTTTTTTGTCAGGAAACAAACATTTGTATTTTTGTTAACTTTGTCTTTAACACCCATGGTTCTGTGGAGGTTTTGACCAATCCAATCCAATCCGCCAGGGCGCCACCGACCGCATCAGCCGCCCCGGCGCCAAAGAAGTGCTGTGCTGCGACGAACCGGGCGCCTTGCGACGACCAGGCGATCCAATCATCCCAGTGATTTGGGGTTGCCAATTTTTTAAGGCATGGGCTGAATCTCCTCCATAGTGAGATCAGAAACTTTGTTGATCCCTACATCTAGGTTTATATGAATTGTAGTGTTTTACATGGACATGATGTTACTATATACTTATCCAACATCAAGCTTTATGTGCTGAAAGTCATGTCGGAAAAATCACGGGAAAACGTACGTTCTTTCCAACAACGCAATGCCCCCATCGATCCCTCTATCTTGGGTGTTTCTTGCATGCAGCCTCAGTCAAACAAATCGACGTTGGCTTTTGAAAAAATTGCGAATCGTTTTGTTTGACTGACGAATTTCAAGGATTTTTGTCATTTGGGATGAGAAAAATCGCACAAGCAAATCGAGTTGAACCCATGGACACCAATGTTTGAAAAGGAGATTCCAGCTTTGGAAACCATGATTTTCAGGTTCCATTCCTCAAATTCCGTAGTTATAACTCAAACTTCAAGGGACCACAGTCCAGGAAAAGTTTGGACTTGAGAAGTGGAGAAGAGATATGTCTTTGCAAACTTGGAATTGGCTCTTGTGTCACTTAAATACAATATACTACGATTATACCAGTCAAATCTACAAATGAACGAGTTGGAACAAACAAATGTGGCTTTCATGATGAACATTATCACTTCTCTGGAAGGGATGTTAATGCCACGTGTTGATTGCTTGGATCTTCCGCCAGGTGGTTTGGGTGATTTCTTGGCTGGCAGCTTCTTGGACCATGTGATGAAGGGAGGGGGGGGTTCCCTGGATGGGTCCTTTAGGAACCGATAAGCTGCTTGTTTTCACAGAGGTAGTTTCTTTCATTAACTGGTATGATTCTTAGAGAAAGAGCACAGGAGTTAGTTGTTACCTACAGTGATGGTTGCCAGGTGGCTATAATTTGAGTTTGATTTTGTATGGTTTTGCTGGTCAGAAGTGTTGGGCCATATTGCGTTGTAATTTTGTTTATGTTTCTGAGGGAGTTTTTTCTTCACGATCTACTTCAAGATGAGACTAGCAACTTTCAAAAAGTGGCGTGTTTACGAACCCAAGATGACAAACTCACACAGACGTGCATGGTATTGACTCCATTTGCTGCAACCATTTGGTAGCACCTGTACTCGAATTCCATCTCGCGGTCTCTCAGTTAGAGCATGTCATGGAACAATTTTTGATCTGAATCAAAGCAAAGTGACCTTGGTAAAGGACTCGACATGGACATGGAAAATCCAAAGAAAAATTATGTTGGAACCTAATTTTTTTGATGAAAACGTGATGTCACTTCACCCCAAAAGGCCACAAGTTCCTTAAGATTGCAGAGATCAGTAGCTAAATGCTAGAGGTCATTCGAGTTCATTTTAGATGTATCACTTCCTTTGTGACACTAGTCATACATTACATCTATAAGCTAATCTACATATCAATTTATTTCGGCCAACATATCTGACCATATTTGTTGAGTGCTCTAAGGCCTAGCGGTGTTGCTAGGTTGGGCTGTGGCACGACGGCGAGATCCCATCTTCGCATGTCAAGCCGCATGTCTGTTGGTGCGTCGCGCCTGCAAGGTGCCTCGGAAGCTTTGCGGAAAAAACCTTTTGTTGATGTGATCTTTGCTGATGTGGTTGTAAGCCGTCCTCTACAAACCAAACTGAAAAAAAAAAGGCGTTAGGTCAATGACATGAAGTGAATGTCCATAGCAACCTCCCTCGCATTTCAGGTTGGTGAAGTGAAAATTCCCAGATGAACCGCAGGTGGCTTATGACAAGAAGAAACGGTCCATGGTTGCACCGGACGTGTTGGATGAAGTGGGCCAAGTCTTTGAAGAACTTTGTCCGTCTCTCTGAGGCAGGAGCCCTAAAATGAAGAAACTACTGATGCTGGTAGTTTTTTACCTGTCGAAAAAGGAAAGTGTCATGTGATACCTTCATAAGTTATGTGTTTTTTGCGTCAAAGTCTTGAAAAGTCTGAGTGATTAAGAGAGTGAGACAGTGAGAGTGTGCATGTGGGAACAAATGCAAAGCAACGCGACGGTCGCTAGAGACACACAAAAACAAACAAGCCTCGCACACATAGATGTCAAGAGAAGCGAGTTGGTTTTTATGGATGTTGAGGGAGATGTAGATATTGGTTTTAGTTTTGCACTTCCCACTGGTCCCAAGATGTTGCTCCAGTTTCTGCGCACAGGATGCCTGGTGCCAAGGAAGATTTGCCTTCGCAATGCCTTGGAACGAAAAAATGCGTGCGATGCATGTCTCGTGATTCTAGGGGGAAAGATGGAAAAGATGGAAGTTTCGTGTACCATCCAAGCATATGAGTAAAAAGTTTTTAGATCACTCAAGATTTTTTGTCGATTCTCAATTTCATAGCTCGATGGGTTTCAAAGGTTAGTCATCGAAGTTTGGTTCACAGATCATTGTGGTTTCCAAACTTCGGGTGAGTCAAAGCACCAAAACAATTTCCAGCTTCGCCACTTCCAAGGTCATCGAGAGCCAGTCTGGGACACAGAATCCATTGTGGTTCCGGAAAAACGTTTTGGAATCTTCGGGCCACTTTGATGGTTTTTTTTCAGTCGAAAACTTTTCCAACTTGCGCTCAGCTTTGAGGTTTTTTTCGCTAACAAAAAACTTCCACTTAGGGCGGGTTTTCAAAGTTTCAAACAGGTGACTTCTCAAGCTGTTTTGGTGCACATGGAGATACTATATTTTAGCACCTCTATTCAGCCAGGTAGTCATTTCCGAATTCAAACTGCTGGATGTTTCCACGTGCTTTTGGACGAAATACCTTCACCTTGGATGAGTTCTTAGGGTCCTTCACTGTGGTCATGTTGGATTTGCAATGATGTGGAATGCTTCAATCCTGTTTTCAACGGCTGAACGTCAGAGGATGAAACCCCTGCCGCTCAAAATGCAAACCAGCTTGGTCTTCTATGACACGCAAAGATGTCATGCAGTTTGGCAGCTGACGACTGAGGTGGAAAGTGGGCCTCCCCCGCCACATGGCTTTCAGGTCCGGGTGGTGGGACAATCCATGGATTTTGCATTCAAAAGCATAAAGCATCATCATCATCATCATCATCATCATCATCATCATCATCATCAGGATGGTAATGAATATGAGAATGAGGATGACGATGATGATGATGATGATGATGATGATGATGATGATGATGATGATGATGATGATGATGATGATATTTTCATTCTCACTACCAGATTTGGTTGACTTGGTGAGGTCTCATGGTGAGCACTTTTGGTTTTTTCCCAGAGCAACTAGATGTAGAGAAATCTCTTCAAGATTCGGGCTTCCGAAGCAGCTAGTGAGAGTCGCAGCAAATTTGCATGCCCACACTTGGTCACTTGGTTTGTGTTCACAAGGTGAAAGGTGAACGTTGTATAGGGGCAATTGCATCATAGAAACTTCATGGCTGATCTTACCCCAAATTATGGTTTTGGCAGAAGAATCAACCAGAATGCCTGTATTGGTTGATAAATGACTATGGTTTACGAAGATCTTCGCAAAACAAATCTGCAAACTCTGTGTTTTTATCACTTCAAAAAATCCCTTGCCCTAAAAGGTCCTTAGATGAGAGCCTCGAGGCATAGTTGAAAGACTCTTCCCATTGACCAAACTCCAAGGTGCGCCTGAGTAACATCCCACCTGAGCTAACAGCTCGGGATTTGGCAGAGGCGGGGATGGATTTGGATGGTATTGTAGATCCATATTGTAGATCAAATACGATATTGGTTTTTGGCATTGGAAAGATGCTTGTATGACAAAGACCTCATGCCAGGCCTTCACGGAAGTGTCGAGCAGCCGAGTGGAGTCCGTGCGGGATCCGAGAAAAACTAAGTGGGGTCCCGTTCCGTGCCAAACAACCGCAGTGGACAAAAATAGAACTGCTTTTAATCAAAAATTCGCAACTCTACCAGCGAATGAGGGCCCCCTTCTAAAACCCTCAGAAGGCCCAGATGACCAGATGGCCATGAACTCATTGGTTGATGGTTGATGCCGAGGTGGATCTCTTACGAGATGGTGCGGCGAAAGCTACTGGCGATGCTGTGATCATTTTTGCCGCAAGGCGGAGGGGAACAAGTTGAAGAGCTCGAGATCGTAAGCTCTTAACAACCCATGAGAGTTGAGGTTGAGAGAAGATTTTCATCTTGTACCCAAACACTGACTGGTAGTAATAGGGTTTCATCCAACCATCGTCCGAATCTAGACGGTATAGCCGTTGCAGAGTCAGTTTGCGAAGATCCATGCAAGTCACTCTGTGTGTTGAGTAACGCTCCCATACTTTGTGCAGTGGTGAAATCACCAAACTTCCCTAAAGTTCCCAACACTTCGTAAAATCGGAAAGTTATCTTCTCAAAAATCACAACCAAATTGCCAATAACCAATGCCTCAGGGAAGCAGCTAATTTCGCCAATTTTCTTCAAGTTCTTTCCAGGCCTGACGCCCAAAATGCGGTGCGACGCTACCATGGCGGAGATCTCAATGGAAAGCGCCTGGAGGCGACGGCCAAAGTGGTGTGGCGTCACTAAGGAGCCTCAAATTGAATCCATGGAAATGTTGATGGGTCTAATGGGTCTTGGTGAAGGTTGATGTTTTGTTTCAGTAAATTCACTGAGCCACTGATGATTTTGTATCGAAACTAAATTGCAGGTGCTTAGGTGGAGATATTTGAGGTCCTTTTCAAAACTAGCACAGAGCGTCATTTGAGAATTGTTGAAGGATGGAAACAACGTGCACATGGCGATGATCGTGATGATGTTAATGTTGGTGGTGACAGTCACGTTTCGTTGTTTCCACCGGCGACCAATTCCACAAATCCAAATTTTCCGTGGGTTTATCTAGAATCTAGAATTTCGGTGGACTTATGCTTTGCGAAACTCTCCTTCTAACAATTCAGATGTTTTCACACAGGTTGCTGGTGATTTTTCATTGAAGACCAGTTCTTCATTCTTCATATTTTTTCTCCGTATTTGAGATCACCAAGATAGAAGTCTGTGTTCCGGGATCGGTGGGAGCGACACGCGGACGGCAAGGCCATCTATGAGGGTGAAGTTAATGTGCCCAAAAGATAGCCAACGGCGGTGACAGTGACTGGCTGGGTCTCGGAAAATTCCAGAAACTGAAAAAGTTGAACCTCAATTCCTAATGTACTTCCGGAATGGCAAAGAGATTTTTAGGCAACTTTGATTTGTATGAGAAGTGTTTGGGAAGCTGATGTTTTCTTGGACTTGGCACCATGGCACAGCAAAGCTGCACTGGCGTAGCGCAGCTTTTCTTTGCAGCAAAGTCCCCATATTGAGAGGTCCAAATCATTTAAAAGTCTCCATGTGATGCAACCTTTGCCACTCGAAAATTGACCTTTGAGGATTTCATGAAGTGTTGGTTAACCGTTTTCAGCGGTTGGGTCACAAAGGATATGCTTTTTGTGTTGTACAATGGAATGGATATTTTTGTAGTTTGACGTGCAAATGCGTGGACCTCTTAGGGAAGTTGCCAAAGCTTGGTAAAGACACTCTGCGATGCTGAGGGTATTCATTTCTGGCCAGAAAAAATGCACTGGTGGCTTTTACACATGACATTTGTTTTCTGCGTGTATTACTTGCTCAAATTGTTTCTGAGTTACTACAGGGCATTTTTCAAAAAAGGCTTACTTAATGGGCAGATTCTTTCCGACGTATTCTCCTCCATGTGCGCAGGGCCATCAGCCGGTTCGTCTAGTGGTTGTGTTTTGGTGGCTAGTTGTCTTTTCATGATGTGATGTGTGATGTAGCAGGATGTGATGCGATGTGCTTTCGTGTGATGTGATGTTATGTGATATGATGTGAAGTGATGCACTGGGAAGATGTTATGCGGTTCGTTCTGAGCTCATGCGATGTGACGGATGTGGTTGTATGGAGATACGGAGACCTATAACGGGAAAAGCCTTGAGATAACTATTACAATATGTGGTAAAACTCTGGAAGGCCCATTATCCAAGGAAGTTACTTGTTGTGCTTCCGATACAGGCACAGTAGAGAAGAGAATGCAAAAACAGAGTGCTGAAGAGAAAGTTGAGTAGGGAAGAGAACAGTAAAGCAGAGTAATGAAGAGAAGAGTGGAGAAGAGAAAAGAAGGTAGAGCAGAGTCCGAGTCTAAGCAGCTAGCCGAATGGATTTATGGAAAGGGCTTGTTTCTAATAGAAAGGAAGGAGAAACACTGCACTTTACACAGGATAATAAGCTTAATACATGGCCAAATTACAAAATTTCATAGGGCTCCCTATTTTTTTAACCCCCGTACCCTATTTTTTTAACCTACCCTATTTTTTTTAACCCCCAAAACCTATTTTCTTTACCCCCAGGAAAACCTATTTATTTAACCCCCGGGAATATTATTTCTTCAACCCCCGGAACCTATTTTTTTTACCCCCGGACCTTTTTTTTTAACCCCCCATCCCTTTTTTTTCACCTCCCGACCAATTTTTCTAACCCCCAACCCTTTTTTATCAACCCTTGGAGGCCTCTCAGTAGCAACTACCTTTTTACCGGCCTTACATTCAAGTTTGTTCTATTCAATCTATAATCTATTTTATTCTATTCTATTCCATTCGAGTTATGAACCTCTGCCTAATGCCGCCGGCATGTCCTGGTGTTGAGATACGTGGTTCTACCGCTACCAGCACCATATCACGCCTAACAGCCAGATATGCACCGACAGCCGTAGCATTTAATCAAAGGAAGTTTAGATGAGAAACTTCCGATGTACGAACGACATCCAAGTAAAGTTAAGTAGAGTAGAGTCAAGAAGAGTAGAGTAGCGTCAAGGAGAGTAGCGTCAAGGAGAGTACTGTCAAGTAGAGTAGTGTCAAGTAGAGTAGTGTCAAGTAGAGTAGTGTCAAGTAGAGTCGTGTTAAGTAGAGTAGTGTCAAGTAGAGTAGTTTCAAGTAGAGTATTTTCAAGTAGAGTAGTGTCAAGTAGAGTTGTGTCAAATAGAGTAGCGTCAAGTAGAGTAGAGTCAGGTACACTAGTAGAGTTAAGTAGAGTAGGTGGAGTGGAGTCACGTAGCGTAGAGTCAAGTAGAGTAGAATCAAGTAGAGTAGAGTCAAGTAGAGTAGCGTGAAGTAGAGTAGAGTCAAGTAGAGTAGTGTCAAGTAGAGTAGTAAAATTAATAAGAGTAGGTGAAGTTTAAGTAACATATTTTGTGAGAGTCTAATATTTGGTGATATTTAAGTGTTACTTTTCGTGACAGGCACACCATTTGGTGAAATTTAAGTGTTATTTTTCGTGGCAGGCGTAGCACTTGGTAAATAATTGAATGTAAGATTGGGCGCGAAATATTTTATTTTTCAATAGAAAATACTCGTGGTGAGCTCGAAAAGCAATCTCGGTTGCGAGGCGGGTTGCGGTTTGCGTTTTTGAGTGAGATATACTCGGATTATTCCCGTATTAGAAATGACATTTTATTTCATTCTGGAGATTTTCTCTGTAAACTTGCAGTCTTATTTTTCGTGGCAGGCGCAATATTTGGTGAGGTTGGATAGTTATATTTATTGCTCCGCGTATTGTAAAAAACAATTTATATACGAGGACGATAGAGTAGTCGAGGCATTTTGCGTGGCAGGCGCAATATTTGGTGAGGATGGATGGTGACACCTCGTGCTCCGCGCATTGTAAATGACACTGCATATGTAACGACGATCAAAAATGTGCATTATTTTGTGTGGCATACGCAATATTTGGTGAGATTGGATAATGATACCTAATGATCCGTGTATTATAAATGACCTTGCATATGTGATGACGATTACGCATGCAAGTTATTCTGTGTGGCATGGGCGCGGTATTTGGTGAGGTTGGAGGATGATGTTATGGTCTGGGCATTTTAAATGACGTTTTATATATGAGCAGGATCAAGCATGGGAATCATTTTGTGAAGTTCAAGTGTCACTTTTTGTGGCAGGCACACTACTGTGGTCCTTGTAGTACGGAGTACTACGGAATAGTACTGGAGTAGTATTTTGAAGCATTGGAGTTGGAGTAGATCTTTGTAGTACTGGAGTAGTACGGACTTGTGCTGGCGTGGTACATTGTAGTATTGGAGCAGTACTTTGCAGTTCAGAGAACTTTTGTTGTAGTAGCGAAAAGTAGTGGGGTACTACTCTTCAAGTGCCGCATTTTGTGGCAGGTGCAGTACTTGGTGACGTTCAAGTGTCACTTTTCGTGGCAGGTGCAGCACTTAGTGAAATCTAAGTGTTACTTTTCGTGGCAGGCGCAGCACTTGGTGAATGTTTGAATGTACGAATGTACGAAATGTTGTATTTTTCAATAGAAAATTTTCGGGGTGAGCTCGAAAAGTAACCTCGGTTGCGAGGCAGGTTGTGGTTTGCATGTTCCGGCCCGGATCATGCTCGGATCGTTCCTGCATCGGAGATGACGTTTCACCTGTTTTTGCAGATTTTCTATGAAACCTTGCAGTGTCATTTGTCGTGGCAGGTGCACTATTTGGTGAGCAGTATTTGCTGGGGCTGGCGGGTGACACTTGTTGCTCCGCGCATTGTGAATGACGAGTACAGGAGTAGTAATTTGAACTACAGTAGCAATCGCGTTTGCCTCACGCCCAGTGCGCTCGCTGTTGGAAGGCTTCTAGATGGGGTCTTGTGTTCTTTTGGAGTATTTCTGGAAAGGGGCACAAAGGCGCAATCTTGCTGGAGAAAGGTTGGGAGGAGGGCGGGGTGCCCCGAACGCTGGTGTTGTCTGTGTTGCTGTTGGTCCTGTGGTTGCTGTGGTTGCTCTTGTTGTTGCTGTTGCTGCTCGTGTTGTTTTTGCTGCTGCTTCTGGTGCTGGGGCTGTCACACACAGCTGCACCAGGCATTGGAGCCAGATTCAGAAGGCAAATATTATTGATAATTTTGATTTATTTTTTATTTTTATTTGAATAAGAGAAATAGATTTTAAATTATTTGTAACTTAACAGAAAATGTCAGCAATACGGGTTGATATCACGTTTACAAGGCTCAAATAATTTTGACTTTCAAATAATAGACTCCTCTGTGACCACCTTGATTGATTGAACCTCTGCTCTGAGGACTTTAACAATGTGAACGTCTGCCCTAGCAAGCAATGTGGCTAGGAAGGTCCACAGCTTGTTGCGTGCGGTAAGAAACACCCAGTTGATTTTGCCCTTTTTGTTTCTTCTTCCCCCTTCCCTCCGTGTTTCAGTGCAGTGTGGTGTGCCAGTCGCGATTTGAAGCTGTTTTTAACTTCGATCATTCTATTGAAGTCTGGCGTGGTGTCAAGTTTGATTTTTGGCGGATCATTTGAAAGTAGATCAATTTTTAGGTCATAAGCACCGATATCGGTTAGTATTCTGACCAACTTGGAACCACTCTGGGCTTTTTTTCAATACAAACGACGCTCGCAGACCAACTTTTTCCCACCACTACAGAGCAAACGGTTTCGGCATTTTGTTTTCAAGGCTATGAATTTATAACAATAACAGAAGTTTTTAATAAGTTTTCCAACTGCAACACCATCGGCGTTTGGCCCATCCAAACATAAACAATGTGTCCGTGCTTCTGCCTTGCAAGCGACTTGTGTTGGGGAGTTGTTTGTGTCCAATGGTATTCACTAGTCGTTGGTGGGGACTGGCTGCGGGCCAGACATGGCCTTTTTTTTGTCTGTCCAAGATAATTGTACACCAGCCAGGCTTTTTCCAACCACTGGATCACACAAACATTTGTACAGCGAGGGGACTCTTGTGCAACCATTGGTTGATTCACCATGGCGCAAGGATGAATTGGCAAAACCATCCTTTGTGAATGCGTCATGCTACATGAGTTGGTGGAATTCAGTCCAAGTGTCATCATCAGCTTCGTTTTTCTTCGAATTATAACTAAAATAAGACAACAAAGTCCAATCCAAAAAATATTCAAAAAATGCCAACACGAAGCAAATGCCAGAAAAAATTCTGCCTGAATGTCAGGAAGATTGCAAAAAAAATTGCAAAGATGATGCAAACAATACCACAAAGAATGACCAAAAATTAGAAAATACCTTGAACAGAGTATTGAAATATTCAAAAAATAGCGTAAAAAGATGTTAAAAACTATTCAAAAAATATCCGTTTTTCTTCCAGTCAATCTGTGTAGCTGACAGTGCTTTTGCTTTTCAGGCATTACCCTGTTGTTGAAGCCAAGTATGAAATCAAGATATTGTGAAAAATTTGGAACCTGGAAAATATATCAAGAGGTAGCAATCCTGAAATCTGGACCGAAATTGCAACCCATCAAAATCCGAAAATTGAATCCCATCCTCGACCGAAGCAAGTTTGAACACCTTTATGGGTCAGATAATGTGTAGTGATGGTGTGCCACTTTGGGTCTAGATTCAAAGTTGAAGCTGAACTTTACAAGTTTCTGCCATTGCTTGTTTTCAGCAAAACATTTTGTTTATTTTGTGGTTACACGACTTTTGGCCCAGCTGTATACAACAAACAAAGACGCCAAAGGATTTTACAATTGCTTTTCTTTTGTCAGCTTTGGCAGGACTTTTCCGTTGACAAAATCCAAGCAAGACTACCGATTTGCGTCGCAGGCATAGGACTTGGTGGAAGTCTAGTGGTTCTTTTCGTTGAAGACAAAAAGTCAAGTATCTTTTTCGTCATTTTTGTTAGCAGACACGGTACTTCCTGAAGTTCGTTCAAACTTTGCAATACTGGAGAGTAACTTTGAGGCACTGACTAGTGTTGTCGTTCTTTGGGACGGACTGATACTCCTGTCAGACTCGGTAGGAAGGACTAGTGTAGTACGGAGGCTTTGTAGTGCGGAGTGGAACGCATCTAGGATTTTTCTGTTCAGAGTAGTTCTTTGTAGCACTGGGTGCTTTGGAGGTCTGGAGTAGTACTGGACTGGTGCAGTGGAATAGTACTTTGTACTATGGAATAAAACTGGAGTGAGGCTTTGTAGTACGGTGTAGTGCTGGAATAAGAATTTGTCGTGCTGCAGTAGTACTTGTGGAAGTGGCTGGAATGGACAAATACTTTGTTGCACTGGAATCGTACTTTGTATTACGGGGATATTGGAGTATATATTTTTGTAATATTCTAGTGGCCCTTTGTAGTACGGACATATCCTGGAGCACTTGGGGATACGGAGTGGTCGAATGAGACTCTGCAGTACAGAGTAGATCCATTTATACGGACCAGAATTGCAGTAGTACTTTGTAATACCTTGTAGTATTGGAGTAGTAGTGTAGTACGGGGTAGTTTGTTGCTGTTTCTTGTGGCGATATTTTTTTGGTGGAGATTTTAAAGCGATGCCAATTTTTACTTTTTTGGAATCATTAAAATAAAAATTCAGTCAATCAAAATTATCACTAACTATTGTTTTGCCACATATTATAATAATTTATAATTATTCAAGGCTTTTNATATATTCATTTCTTTAATTTATATTTTCTTCCCAATTTTATTTTATTTTTTAATATTTTTTATTTTATTACAAATTTTTTATTCTTAATATTTAAAATCTTTATCTATAATTTCGTCCATATATCGAAAAATCTAAATTTTCTTTAATCATCAAGAATATAATTTTAACAAAAAAATCATATTTCTTTTTGTCCGGGTTGTAATCGTCAGACTTATGTAATTCTAGGGTAGTGTTTGGAAGCCATGGAAATCCAAATCATTCGCCCTTCTGTCATAATGCAATGGATAGAATATTTCATGTGCCTCTAAATTCTTCATTTTTGACATGAACAATTTTTTTTCTTGTCTGATTTTTTCCCTGCCTTTTCGCAAGTTAATCCTTGGGACTCAACCGGTCTGGTTTGCTTCCTCAAATGAAACCTGTTTATTGGGTTGCCCACGGCTCAAATCTAATCTTCTAGGATGCCTTTCGTCCTGCAGCGCTCCTGCAAAGCTGGCCCGACTAGAAAATAGGAATCCGAAAAAATGAATCATGTCGCCGTCTTTCCACTTTGTATTGCAACCAATGCATTCTTGCTTCGGAAAAAACATCATTGGACCAAAGAATGGATGAAGGTGTTTTCATGGAGTCCTGCAATTGCTTTCGGCGCTCGGCATCCCAGTCCTGGCAGTTTTTTGACATGGCCCACACTCTTTTGAAAAAATGCTGTGCCCCTAAATCCTTGAATTCTTTGGCCCGCCCTGAGCCTGTTGTCCTGATTCTCTCTTTGAATTTCTTGCTTCTCCTGACTGCGGTGGGCTGGTGCTTGCGGCTGGATTAAAACACCCAGACACTGGCCCTTCCCACACCATCTAATCAAAATTGAACGTTCCAACTTGGAAAAATCTTGGAATGCAATGATCTAATCATCTTATCTTCTACCGTTTCCATGTATGAAGATCAGTGGACGTCGCAAATCATTTTGGAAACACTTCCCACCAGGGCCTCGGGGCTGAGATTGCGGACGAACGAGACCAGGTCGTTGTAGTGAGACTTCAAGGTATCCACAGACGCTCCCTATCAATGTCATTCGAGCATGATTCTGAAGGTCCAATGTTTCTGGGTAATCAATTCTGGTGTGATATCATAGACTCTTTTAGATGGCAGTAGGTGAACTTGAATTTTCAGAAAACTTGGAACGCATGACATTTTCAGTATGGAATAATTTTCACCAAACAACCACTCATAAGGCCTCATGCGACAAGGAGTTGTCCAGTGTGTTGAGAAAGTAATTGTACCTGCACAAAGACCCGCATCCCTCTGAGTCAGACTAGGTAGTAGATTGTGCTGGTCAAATATTATTTGTCATGCAAACCAAAAACATGAATGGCAGCGATTTCTGCATGTCAAAGAAAGTGTCGTACGCACAACAAATATCGAAACCAAAAACTAGAACATCATGAGCTCAGTGGACGGGGGGGAAAACTCCCTTGTGTTGGTGCCTCACACTGCTACTTTGCAATCGCTGCATGTAACATCAGAACATGTGCCTCGTTGATAACATCTCGCTACAAATGATTGAGAAACTCACGATTTTGTGTCAACTAAGTTGTGTTTCCAAGCATTGAATTGTGGAGATCCAGGAGTTTCAGCAACAGTAGGTGTCACCTTCCACCAAATTCCTTTTGCATCCCGCCTGAGAACCAGGCTCTGCCTGCCAAGGGCGTTTTCAAAAATCTATGGACGAACAATTCATTCATCCAGCTCACAAGCTAAACTAAGGTAGCATTGGAAAGAAAATGAGAGTGGTGTTTGGGTCGGGGGGGTTGATTATTCTGAGCTGGTAGGTTGTTTGAAGTTGCGTTGCCAGATAAATTCATAGGCCAACTAATGGAATAGGTTTCAGTTTCCAACAGCTTCCAACACACGGCGAATGTCTCCAATGGCCAGTACTACTTGGTTTGTCATGAGGCTTTCTCCATATCTTGCTTGCATCGTTCTTTGGCGGAAGCAACATCACAAGCTTTTCCGTAGATCGATCAAACTACAAATTTTGAAGATATTCCCTATCGACTCTGGAAATGGCCCGGTTGAAGCATTATGGACCAATTTTCCAATAATCCTAACTTCAAGCGTTTCCACCACCCAGCAGGAGTTCTTGAATTTAGATTGCACACAACTTCTTGATTGTCATTGGCCCCCCAAATCAGGCAAACCAAAATCGTTGAATTTGCCAAACGAAACCGTCAAATCTGTGGTACTAGATCTTGTTGTGACTAGTTTTGCGAGCGCATCCCGACAAAGAAATCGATGTCCAAGTCAAGGATTTAAAAACCAAAAGGCCGGAGCTTATTGGTCATCTACTTTGAAGTTTGCTTTCTTGAATCCAGGACCACCCCGAATCGATTGAAAACCCCCACCGTAGATTTTTTTGCAACCAAGGCACAAATTCCGCGAGCCCGCGCCACTCATCCAGGCCACAACACCATACAGGTTGGAGAAGCTTGGTATTATCCACTGTGCCATTCTGTTTTGTTGCAAGGGACTGAGAATATCACATGCTGCCCAAACAGAGTCTTGACATGTCTTCCAAACTGATGTAATACTTGTCTTTTGTTGGAATCTAATGTTGATCATGGATGAAAACCTTCATAACCTCGTAACCCTTTCGTAACCTTTTCGGTTCGAAACAAAAGTTCACTGACTAGCGTTGAGCCAGACTTCTGGAGCATCTGCCATCTCTTGACCAGAAAGAGTCCCCAAGATTCAATGTCTTCAAGAAAAGCATCAAAAAAACCGTCTGAAAACCTCAGGTTTGCCTACAAGGCTAGGAATTTTCAGCCTCTTCAACCGGACTGATGCTAGCAACGTCCCCATTTCCAGAGTTAATCGAACAGTCAACCTGTAAGGCCGTTTGGAAGCATTGATGTGAAGACTAGCTGTGCAAAAAGACTCCGTTACAGAAGAACACTGATGAAATGGCTGCATATCAAAGGAGAAACCACTCTGGATATTCCTGTTGGAATCGGGCGAAAAATTGTCTAAAGAATAAATCCTCCCAAACTTGAATAGCACCATGTTGTTTGTAAGGTTGCAGTGGTCTTGGATGGATCACAATGCACCCTTCTTCTGTAGATTCTGCAGCTTGTCCCAACCCCAAGAGCCGCTTCTTTTCACAACTCCTCGCGCTGATTCAACTCCATTCGGGCTGCCTGAAAGGCCAGTTCATGCGGCATACTCGACTGAAAAGTTCCGATCCCTTGATGTCCAAATGAAAAAGGTTGTTTAAGAATAACAAAACAAATGCTACAGTCTGAAGTGCTTCGATTCTATACCACTGCAAATTGCTATAGGCTAGGATTTTGAGAAGGGAACCTGCTCTTTTGAGAGATGATGCAGTTTTACATCCAAAAGAACGTGATTTTCTTCACTCAAGCAAATATGAAAGGTTCAATTGTCTCTAGGGATGCCTGCAAACCTACCGAGTACCCAAAGTTTAGTATCGTGTTCACAGTAGATGGATTGCTGAATTACTTCATGTTTAACGCATATCAAGACATATGTAAGCATGTACCGTTCCGTTTTGATGCAATGACTTCCCTTGTTTAGGCTGCCTTTCTCCCCTTTCCGCGTTTATATCGTGCCCAGTGCCTGCATCGCTGCTTTCAAGGCATTGATGAAAGCCTTAATTTTGGAGCTGACGAAGGTTGACTCTATTCAGCAGGTCACCATCTTCGTAGAGAACTGGACTATTATGCTCTGTAGAGATGGATCTTTTCACATCTCATCATGGCATTCAGGGACTTTTGAGATGAGAACTCACGAATTTTAACGATCCACAAGCCAAAACCATGAATGGACCTGTGGAGGGACATGTATGCTACTGGTACCGAAGTAGACAAATTAGTTTTTTTGCCATCGGACTAAAAGGTGTTGTATATGCAAGTAAACCACCTTTTTCTTTTTGACCAACCACCTGCCATCCTGAATGTCCCTGAGTATCCATACTTCCTTGTACTGCATGGCCATCTCACGGTTCAAACTCCATGCTTCTGTCACCGGGCTCCTTAGCTCAACTTGCAAGTTTTGAAACTCGTCTAGGACCCCCAAATTTTCCCCCCCAAAATGGTGGGAGAGCGGTACCAATCTTTGGCCTTTGGTGCATAAAATGTAGGTTCTGGTTCATGCGCACGGATATTGCAGCAACTTAGTATCAAAGGTTGTTTGTTATTGACTTGCATGACTTAAAACCGCATTTTTAAATGGACGATGAACAAGCTACGAATTTATCTATACCTTTCTACGACATCCAAGTAGCCCTCCTGAATGTTTGCATTTCTTTACCTGAACAATCACATAAAGCCACAGCATCTTCCCAGAGATCTTGGCGAGGCGTTCTTGTCGCTCCTAACGGGGGGAACTTTGGAAAGCAAAGCGTGAAACTGGAAGAAACCTCTAAAAACTGAGTGGAAAAATAGAAAAATCATAGATTAATTCCAATTTTTGAATTATATGAATCCTTATGTCAATAAAGTGGTGATTTTAGACGCATCCATGCTTTTAGGCCAGAAATATACCACATTCGGTTCATCCAATCCTTCTCTACGAATGATTTAAAACTGGCGATGCAGTGAATAGACCCAAAAATATATTATCTTCATGCAAACCCATGCGAACCTTCTGAAAACTACCCCCACCAAAAAACAACAACCTCATACATAAAGGGAATTTATATCTACTGCCATTGTGCCTTGAAAAAAGGGACCTCAAAAAAAGAACACAGCGTTTGGATTCTCACGAACTTTCCCCGATGGAAGCTCCTCAAGTTGAAGCAAGGTGGATTCTCCATCCACCAACAAGGCTTCCAAGTTGGTGCCAGGGCCATGTTCGGTGTCTTGAAACCACACCATGGAGCCTTCATGATTCCCCAAAACACACAAATAGAAGGAAAAACTGGGAGGTTTGGGTTTTTAAGATGAGAAGTTTCGCTTCACTTATATTTGGAAAGGGTGTTCGTTTTTTATTCAATGAGTCCAACGTAAAATGCAACAAAAATTGCCTTGGACGTGCCTGGCAAGTGCTTCAGGGTGCTGGGTGATCAGCATGTTCTACATCTTTGCACTAGGATTTTCAGGTCTGAAGTGAATGAAAATTGAATCTAAAACATGAAAGAATGAAAACGTTCGAGTGCCTAACAACGTGAGGCAATTGAACAACGTTGGATGTGATTCCATGAAGTGGAGCCTAAAATTACCCATAGTTGATCCAGGCGGGCATTGCTACAGGTTCTCTGAAACGAAAAGCCTTTCAGGAATCATGACACACAAGTTACATCCCAAAATAACTATGCTAGCAGAGCCATTTTAATAAAAATCATGGAAATCTCAATGTCACAAACACACAAACATCATTCATATATATATATATTTCTATACATACATATATACGTATTGATTTGTATATATTTTTCTCTTCATATATCTTGTTTTCCATCTTTAAAAAGATTGCCCAAAGGTTAAAAATTCACTCCATCCACTCCAATCTTGCCTTGAGTGTCCATTTGGATCCAAGCATGGCGTTCCAAACCCTGGAACCACCACATGACTGGAGGTGATTCCAAAAAACCGTAGCTCCTCACAAAGACATGGAAACACCCGGGAGCGGTGACTTTCCTAGGGGCAGTACCAGTTGTTGTTCGGGGTTGTGAAGGAAACGCACCAACATCAAAAAGTTCTTGGAAGGAGATTCTATAAGCTACGAAATGTGCAGGTCAATGCACTACTCAGGCAAACACATCACCATCAAATTGTACCAACTCATTGCAAACTCTGACATTTCATCTTCCGGTGCACTCCACAACGTTGAAAAGGGTTGCTCTTTCGGTGTTGTTCCCCCTATGGTGGCACCATCCATTCATTTCGGTACTGACACTGCACACTGCTTTTTTGTGTGACTCACAAGCACAATCCTCACAGTATTATCTACTCCGAAGAAGAACTGATCCTTTCTTTGCCCTAGAAAAACCTACAGGGACGCTATAGAAAATGACTACATTTTTATGGCTATATGGTGTCATCAACAACGCACTGAGCAGGAGGCGTAGAAGCATATACTTATACATCATGAGCCCCGTTTGTGTGGTTAGGAATCTGGTGGTAGGGGTAGGGAGTGGGAAAAAAAAAACATACGAAATTTCTGTTCCAGGAAGCGTGAATATTTTTTCCCAGTATCATCCCTATTGGTAGCTGGTAGCTCTTTAGCTCCCCACTCCTGAAAATCTCCGGTGCGCCGTCAAAATCCTCTGAGTGCATCCCAGGTGCCTTGGTATGATGAAAGGGCAATAATGGGAAAGGGTTTACGAAGCCTCCCACAAAAACACCATTCAGGACTGAGAATTGAAACTGAGAAGTGAAGAATTCAAACTTAGACATCTTCCTTCTCCCAAGAGCCTTAGATCAATATTGTGGTGATTGGTCAACAATCCCAAAACACTCCACTACAACTGATTTTCACGTTCTTAGGGAGACCAGAAAAATGGCACCTGAATCTTGCGAACCAATTCTTGTAGACCTTTGCACGTGGCTTCATTACATCATCATTGGACGAAACTTCAGCCAGCTTCAACATGTCATTGGTTGACACGGGTAGCAACTCCATGATTCCGTGCGTATTGCATGTTTATTCTGCCCCAGGTGCAGGTTCTCTTTCCGTGGATTGATGAGATCTTATTGGAAACCTGCGTGATTTTTGTAAAAGTCATCAAGAGGAGGTTCTTTAGAATCAACCAACAAACAACCAAAGGATGCAATTTTTTGAAGTTGACTCAACCTCAGGTCAAGGCCAGAAGCCAATATATCATCATTTAAAAACCTAGGAAATGGAATCTCTCATCCTTAACAAAAAATAGGCTTTAACTTAAACAACTGTTCAAACGATGTCATTTTGTGGTCCCAGGTACAATGCCTGGTCTGAATGCCACACCGTTCCTCAGTACACATGAAGCTATTCAGCCTCAACGATGTGAAGGGATGGTCGGATGATAGCAGAAGTGATTCAACCGAAGTGGTTTGAAAAGTTCATTTCACAGCATGAAAACTGATGTATCTCCAGTGTACCTGCTTCTATTTGCCATCAATTTGGGACAAAAGAAAAACCTGAACCAAAACAAGCACTCCAAATGACCCATAAGCCAACTACGTGATATTTCATATACTGCAATCATCCAAACCAAAGGTGAAGCATCCGGTGCTTGTTTCAAGCTAAGCTTCATCATGGAGTTCAGCAACTCCCCTCCTGCTTTGATGTCAGATGCTGCACGCACCCAAAAAGTGCCTCATGGCAACCATCGCTGTTGAAATTCATCAACTTTTGCGGGGAATGCAAGAAACGCGCTTGGGACATGTTCTTGGAATTTTCCCCAAATAGAAAAGAACAAGGAAAAACTGAAAACATGATCAAATTTGTAGCAATAAATATCTACTTTGTTTCCATCAGATTTCATGTCTCACTGTTGGTGACAACAATCTTGACCGTGTCCAGAAAGGGTGGCTACCCACCCAAAAAAATACCATTCATTTTCGAACACCTGCTGTTTCTTCAACTAAAGGCAGCAGAGAAACAGCGGAATCCTACCCTAAGGGATCACCCCTGAAAATGACCTTTCGTCACCAAGGGATTTTTTGATTTTGAAGCTCAGCAAAACACCCAACCCTTCGCCGCCTTTCTCACCCTCTTCCGCATCAAAACCGTGAAACGTCACGTTGTAGCCTTGGAGAGGGTGGATGTTGAAATACATATCCCGTGAATTTCTTGGATATCGGATTTCCCTAAAATAAAAATGTCACTTTTGATCACTTCATTCGTAAAAATATAGGACTGTCCACAGTTCTTTCACTTTCTCATCGTGTTTGAGAACATACCACTTTGTGTTAGATGATTCTTAGGCATTCGAACTTTCAGGATAGCGGACCTTACCAAAAACTATCATGGCTACATCTGTTATGTGCTTCTTTCGTCCGGAGTGGCTTAAAAGTATGATGCTATGATAACATCATGAAGTTTCATGCTTTTGGGGTACTTTCTTATTTTCATACTCATCCTTTCCCATGTGGCAGTTTCCACATGTAGCTTACCCCAAAGTGAATGGTTTCCTCATCATATTCACCGTCAAGCAAATCAAACAGAATAAGCTTGCTCCGTTTTGCTTCCAAAAACCAACTCGTCACCTTTTTGAACCTCATCCCTTAAAGGCAAATTTCTCTTCAACAAGCAATTTTTGATGTGATGATAGGTTTAGGGCCTGTCTTTTTCTCATTTGCAGGTCGCCTTTTCCGATCGAGAAGACGAGATGCCGTGGTTCATGAGATCGTAGATAGGGCTCATGCCTCACTCAGCAGTTCTTGGAGACATCGAAAATGTTGAATCACCTATAAACCCAGATGCGTAGTATGGAATGAAGAAATGAAATCCCAAGTATACTCATGCAAAACCCATGATCAATTTCTAAATGGCACCAGCCATGAATCAAACTTGTTGCGATGGAAAAATCTGGGTCAATGATTTCATACTTCACGAAACAATCTGAAATGTCTCACCTTGGATGCAAACGTTTAAGTATTGAAGGTGCGAGTTTGCTAGGGTTCAGGAGTATGACCAAATCCATAAGCACCGCTAGTGATATCAGAGATATGTATGAAACAAAGAGATATAGACATAAGTTACATACATACATACATACATACAGATGTGAAGATACACATAGACGACATTAAATGAATGACAAGAGAGGAAACTATTCTTGGGCAATATGAAATCAGCTTCCAAAACGCTGCCTATGCTTGGCCAAAGTTTGAATATATTCTTTTGGTGGCAAATGGAATGTACATAAACTAGTCATCAATTGTACTTTTTAGGGAATTTTCTACAGAACCTTTCCACCTCTTTTTATTCTTGTGACACAATGCGGAGCAAACTCCTCAAAATTCAACAAGTGCCCACTACCATCAACAATCCATCATCCATCCCACCAAAACTCATCTAAGGTACCAAATGGTCCCGCACGGGTGTGATATAACATCAAAGCTTGCAAAGTCAAGGCATCTGCATTGACATCCAGGCAATCTGCGAAATATCGTTGTGTGTAACTTTGCCATCCACCTTGTGGTGTTGGCAAACCATCCAATAACGACCTCTCTTCGAAGGACCACATATCAGGCACAAAAGGTTCTACACCATGCAAGGTCTTCAAATAAGGCCAGTAAAATGAACATTCACCTTCCAGCGGTAAAAATCAAGTTGAGAAAACTGGAGAAAATGTGTCATGAAACGTCTAGAACCAATTCGGTATCTTGTTTTTGCCAGAACATTCATTTTTTTCCAAGATATGATGAGGGATGTGTTTTGTTTCCTTGCTTCTCAGCAAAGTTCCAACATAAAACATGACCAACCTGCCTTCCAAATCCAACTAGCTAGTTGTTTGCCATGGATTCAATATTTGTTTTTCATCTCCCACAATTTCGCGAATTCTGGAGATTCAATTGGCTTGGCTTGAAATTGGCTAGAAAGAAATATATCACCAAACCTACATTCTTTTTGTCTTTTGATGTCTTTTGTGTCGAGGTGGTACAGGATTTCAGCCAAGCACTTGCTCTGATGTTTAAGGGGCTAGAGTTTTATCCCAACGAAGGAGTCGTGTTTTTTCCACGTAAATACTGCTCCACAGACCAAAACCCTTGAACTTCAGAAACGTCAACAATTTAACCATTGGTATTGCGAGAAGGCAACAATCCAGTATTCGAGCGCACCAAATGTGAAAGTAAAACATATACTCACACGCTCTCTACAACAACCATATAACCCCAGGATCATGGTCATTGTAGGATTATTGGGGGTTGGCACAGTGAAAATGACTTGCGTATCTTTACAATTATCAATCCGTTTGTTGGACCAATGATTGTTGAAGATTGCTTCAGAGATTCATCCCAATTCCAGCTCTGCCTCGCTGTAATTCATTTCTCAGTTGTTTGATGGCTGCACATGGCGAGGACTTGTCGGTCATTATCAGTTCCAAAGGGATTGACAACAAGAGATCTGTGGCCGCAATATCCTCCTTCACATGGAGCCAAATCGGAGAGGGTGAATGAGGGAAAATTGCAAAAAACAAAGACATTTTGGCAGGACCTAAAGTGATTGAGATTGAAGAGCTCAAAAGTTTGGACAGGTTTTATCTTGCGGAAATGGGGAGATAAGATTATGACTCACTCCACTTATCAAATATTTTTTGAACTTCAGATAGCGTGAATGAAATCAAATAGTAGTTCTTTACAATGCAAGCAAACAACAGTTGCAACTTACTGTGTCTCTTCTCATGATATTTTTCACACCCCTTACCTCCCGAGTCAACTCAAGAAAAAGATCATGTTTTCCATCCTTTTTTTTCCCAACAATTTTTTGCGTTCCATCGGCCCACGCCTTGGCAAAGAGTCCTCGTCCTAAAGGTCCATCGCCGATCTGCAGCCGCGCGTCGATAAAGCCACCGTGACGTCGAAGCCAAGAGATGAGATCCACCTGTCACCACCGGTCACCCGGGTTGGGGGTGGAGGAAATGTCCGAAAACTGGGAATTTTGTGAATCTCAAGGCACTGGAGGTGTTGAAAGATGTAAGCCATGAATCAAATTGGATAAAGCAACCTGCCTTTGTCCAACTTCGATAGTCAAAAATGTACTTCAACAACAAAGGTGCAGCCCAAAAATCAAACTTAATGTATATTTACTGGATCTGGTGAGTGGTGCTCTGCCACATGGGATTTGTCGGGGGAAATCATCAACTTGCGAAACAAACTTCCACCTGGACTGGTGATCCCATCATAAGACCTTCTTGTGATGACTAGGTAGGCAAACTTCACTAAAACTAGACATGGAGATGGCAAAGTGCCACCACTGATCCGGTAATCACCAGAAAGTTTTCTGAACACAAGATGACGGATGAATCATGATATCTCTGGAACTTAAATCACCCCTTCAGGTGAGGTGCTTCTGGAGGTCTTTTGATGTCTCCCCAAAAAATCTGTTGATTAACCACTGGGAATTTTTCCGGCACCTCTTCTTCCCTGCATTGCGTTCGAAGAGGCACACAGCCTGCTTCACAATCTGTCTCATAACCATCAGGACAGGTAATCCAAATCTCCTCCACAACTGTACAGCTTCAAATCCCCACCACTTTCGACGAATACGCCGAGGTGGAATGGGAATGAAACATCTCAAAACATGAATCATTCTCTTCCTTGATGGGACTTTTTTCTTAGAAAAAATGAAGGTTGCAGAATTTATGCACTTTGTCTGCTTTCAAGAGGTGTCCTTATTTACATTCCATGTGGAACATCATCAAACATGTTGATAATCAACTTCCAACATGGCGAAAATTCGCATGATGAAACACAAGATTGATTGCCATGCGTGAAAATCATAAGAAGAAAACCCACACCCTCCCAAGTCCTTCCCTTTGCGCTCGCAAGATCGCAATGCTGCACAGCCCATGTAGTTTTCTGCGCTGTACATCATCTGGAAACACCATAAGCCAGGAGAAGATCCATTTACTGCCCAGGACACCGTTTCAACTTCCCCTTCACAGCAAACAGCTGGAGGAGGGTGAACTGCAAAGGCAGAACACAAAAATGCAAGGAACAGCAACGCCATTGCTCCTTGTCTGCTTTATTTTTTTCGTTACTGTGGAATGCTGTATTTGTGTTAAACCCAAGTTGGCCCAATCAACTCCAATTAACTGTGGCCAGTTGGCTGATTTGGTGTTTTGACTTGTCAAAAAATATGGGCCTTTAAGATCCATCGCTTTGTTTTCCACAAACAACAAGGACTTGAGATTTCATCGATGAAATTGGATGATCCTAAAATCACCTATGGACACCCAACACTTTGGCTAGCTGTTGGAAGATGATCACTTTCAGGTGACTTGATCCAAGGCAACATGTCGGGTGCAAGCAATTTCTTGGAATTCGACAAGCAGAATATCAATCTAAACAACCACGAAAAAAACACTGAAATTAAAAAAAAACATCATGTGTCATCTATTTTCATTGGATCCTTGGCGTCTTCCAAATGGTACGTGACTTAACGAGGTTTTTACAGCCATTTACTACTAGCTGTCAGTGGCTTTTGCATAGCCTGAACCCTCACAGCAACTTCTAGGCTTCTTTAATTCCTTCGGTGTTGGAACCACCAAAAGTATCAAAGGTTCATGCAAGTTTATTCAATTGAGCTCCAAAAACTCGTTTACCTTACTGCCAATTGAGATTAATAGACACAATAAAAAGGTTTTGAAAAACACCAAAAAACTATCCCTGTAAGAGTGTAATGCTTGAGGCTGCAACCAGATTTCTGTGCTGATTCTCCATATACTGACCTAATTACTGGGGCTAAAGATCCTATCTCTTCTGTTCATTGGTGCTTTCAGCTTTCTGGACAAATGTTTTTCCCTCACAAAATGGAGCTGAACTAGAGAGGACTTTTTCCACAGCTACGTTTCTTCATTTTCAAAATTCTACCATCTCACCATGCTCCAAACTCCTGACTTAATGACTAGTTGGTGCCTTCCATCGATTTGAAAAAAAATCTTGGTCAAAATGATTTTTTCATCGTCCGCAAGTTTCATTCAACATGTATCAAAAAAACCCACCATTCGATGACATTTTGGGAGGCCAAGATGTGATCGAAACCTGGGGGTTAGTTAGCTCCAAATCCGCTCCCTGCCGTTGGCACCAAACTAGGAGGAAAACTCCCCTATCATCCCAACTCCCGGAGGAAAACTCCCATTAATGGGACTAATATATTTACCGTAAAAATTACACTCCCGAAGTTTAACAGTTCGCTCCTGAAAAGGTGCCTTCCCAATAGGAAAGTAGTCTTCCAACCAACCATTTTGCAGACTTCGGGAGGGTAATCATTCACGTCTGTAAATATAGTTCCCATCATCCCAATCCTTCCCCCGGTGAAGTCAGCAGGTTTTGTTTTCAGCTGAACAACTTGGCACTGCTGCAGGACAAATGTGAACTCAGGACTCATGGGAATAGTGACCTGCGCTGGCAGAAAGTCACGAGAGACCACCATTGTTGAGTGCAATTCTCCAACTCTTTGGATGGCAAAATGCCACCCATTTTTTCTCATCCGAAATGTTGATACCAGCCCCTTTGTACCCCAAAAAGATGAACATGTTTCTTTTAGAAGCTGAAGGGGCATCATGTTCTGCCAAAGAGCTATGGGAGGGAAAAACATCTCCATCCAAAAGGTTGTAGAGACAGAAAGTTGGCCCAACTTTTGCAAATCAATCAAAAAGAGTCTGGGATACATACGAATAAATGCGCTTGATGTCAAAATTTTCGCCTTCCAAGTCACTCAACAAAAAGGCAACGTCCTAATCCTCTAGGAAAACGGGCCTCATGACTTTGGCCATGAAGATCGCGGAAGGCCAAACGCTGTCGGTGAAGGGCATTATGACTAGAAAACTGCTTATCAGCTGCATACGTGGCACTGCTGGAATATTTTCCTTGGTGAGATTGGAACATGAGGCTTGATAACTGATAACTTTGAAAAATCAAATCTACCAATTTCAAATACAAACCACTGAAAACAAACATGAAACCTGAAAAAGGGCCCTGGGAAAACGAAAAACATTTCAAACCTCCGATTTTGAGGCTTCAAAATGCTAGTTTTCGCGGATATAAGCCATCTTGCATTACTGTTGAAAGCCACCAAGGTTTTTTCATCCAAGAGGCCATCGGTAAGTGATGGATGCCCTACATGAGCACAGTGTGCACGAATTTGATGTTGACGACCAGTGAAGATACGAATACCCAATAAACTCACAGTTCCAGAGGTTGTGGTGAAATGCTGGAGCACCTGAACCTGGAAAAGGTTGAAAGGTTGAAAGGTTGGATGGGATGGAAACGTCACCCCAATGATACAAACTTCAAACTCAGTTCGATATCATTTGATGATTAAAACAACTGGAAGCACTTGCACATTAAGATAAAACATGCTGATTTTTGAAAAGATAGGATACAAAAAAATAGATGGTTTTTGTATGTTCTGCAACTATTTTGGGTCTGTTAAAGTTTGAGGACAAATGACATTTTCCTACCATCAGGGAGCTGCTAACTCTATATAGGGGTCAAGGATATGTGGAAACAGAATGGCATGAAGAATTGCGCCGCCAAAAATGGAGGCAAATGGAGCACTTGAATCAATTGAATCAATCTAAATATCACCCCATGTGCTCACTCAACCCAACTTTCTCCCCTTCCATGGTGACTTTTTCCTTAGTTTCTTGCTGTTTCGTTGAGTCCGAAACCGAATGAAATTCCCAAACTCAAGAGTCACTGGGGAGGTTTTCCTAATTACCCAGTTGTGGAGAGATGTTTATTTTCCAGCAATTGGAAAGACTCCATGATTTCAGATTACATCCAAAAAACTCTGCTTATTCCAAAATTATTTCCCCCCCCAAAAAAACCCAAATTGGTGTTTTTTTCCTTTCTGTGTCATCCCGGAAGTCCATTCATGTAAGCACAGAAAATCGATAAGCACTCAAGCGACACAAAAGGCATTTTCTCATGAAAGCTTTCCAAACCTCCATGCCATCCAACCCCTCCCCTTTTCTCCCCCCGTTTTTTCATGGGAAAATTGGTGCCTCCGTAAAGGATGGCTTTCCATGACCATCAGCCTTGGTCTTGGGAGCTTGCCTCTGCAGCAATGGCACAGATGCGCAAAGATTTTCGTTTGGGAAGCGAAATCTCTTGGGAAAAAAAAAGGAAAGTTTGGGAAGGGGAATTTTTGGTTTCCCAGAATAGTTTCAACAATCATGGTTCCATGGAAAATGGCTGGATATTTAAATGGTGTCACATTGTCACTACCAATGGAACATACGTCCATTTTCACTGAACCATGATTATGGGAGAAAGGGTATTTGGCACAGGTTGTTTTTTCCGGAATTGGCCGTTGATGTCATTGGTTGACCAAACTGAATTGTCAATGTTTGGGGCGAGGCCATGAAAACTACCTAATGCTTGGGGCTTAATGGAAAACTGGTTCCCTCCCTCCATGATCTGCTTCCTCTAAAAAACTGAAAGGTAATTTTCCAGTTAACCAAGACTGGAGGAGAAAGGGTAAGGTCATGCTACCAACAAAAAGGGACTTATGAAATGCTAATCTGTGGGCCAACCCCCCTGGCACCTCCAATACAGTTGTGCAGTGATGTTGCGGTTGATAGCCCAGCCATGCACCAAGACCGAATAATCTCGTTCCAAAAACCCTGCTGCCAATTGCACAGACAAATCGCAATGAGCTTCATAGGTTTTGGCCTCAAAAAGTTCGGCGACAAAACTGTCAGAAGTTTCTTGAGCTCTATGGTTTTCTGCTTGAAATGGCTTTAATAATCCTAATCAGTGAAGCATGAAGCATTCTTGGGGCCACACATGGTTCAAAAAGTAAGTTGTCTTTTGAGTTTCTTCATCTTTGAGAAAGGTGAATTTCAGTACTTGATACTAGCGCCATGGAGCTATAAGGCAAATGAAGCGAATGTTCTTCCGTCATGTTTCCAAGGCGTAAACTGCCGTGTTTTCTCGAACTGAATGACTTTTGTTTAAATAGATAACTGTGAAAACCCAAAAAGATCATGGAGAATGTATGTCCTTTAGGGTTTGCAACTTGTTCATCAGCATCTTGCTTGCTTCATTAAACCCTACCTACTTTTATATAGTTGGATTTGCTTAAGATGTTGGAAAAAGAAAAACATACTTTCCCAAATGGTGCTTCAAGGGAGATTTATCATGGTAGAATCCGCAAAAAATCACCTTAAGCAAATCCAAGTATATCATCATATCAACATTCTTACCATACAGTTCCCATCCATGAACTCCATAGCTTTGCCAAGGTGCCAACAACAAAAGACCAGAGCTGGGAACATCCAAACGATGTAAGAAACCTCCCCAAGATTTGTTGCTGAGAAATGTTTTTGTTTTGGGATCTGTTGAAGTGATACGTCGTTGATGGTTCAGAAATGCGGCTCACCAGTTGAGGGAATGGTAGTGTATCCCATTATTTACCAGGGTCTTTATACATACCAGGTGGTGCAGGATTTCTTCCATCAACAGTATGATGGAACCCGAACCAACCAACAATGTTTTGGCTGGAAGTTGGAAATATCCCCAAGTGGAAGAGGAACATCATCTTTAAATCCTGGAGTATGAAGGTCTTTTGTGGGAGGGTATGTAGAGTACGCCCTCCAATTCTAACAGCTCAAACAACCAAACAAACGTACCTGTTATATATGCCTATCCAATGACTTTTTTCAAAGAAAATTCGAGGGCTCAAAATACATTTCAATTTCAGATCGAAAGAAAACCTCTCCATCCCTGGCTCCAAGAAACTCATTCATATACACATTTGAAGGTTTAATGGTTTAGCAGGAAATTTAGGCTTTGAACAAGGAGATTTCCTTAAAAAAACGGAAATTATCCATTTTCAAATTCCAAATCATCAAAGTTTTGGAAGTGTAACTAGCCTAAGATGTGCTTAGAAAGAAACCAACCCTGGTTAGGTAGCTCCAAATTGCTCGCTCCGTATCATCAGAAGGGATTTTAGCATACTTTTTTAACCGCTCCAAATCTCTCGCTTCCCGTCCCTTCGCACCAGCTACACCTCTTCACCACGCCTTGGCCGAAGCTTTTGTCTTGCAGAATGGGTGCTGCGAGGCCATTTTGTTGTAAGAAACTCACCATTTGCTGCCTTGGAGTTGGAAAGGTGGACACCCCCAAGGTGCTATGGAATCTCTGGATGAATATGAAGGATTCCAAAACATAGTCATAATGTGTCTTTCACCAGAAATCAATCCGTGAAATGAAATTACGCAAAATTCAGATGAATGCAAATTTCAGAAGGATCATGCCATTTCTATCAAAATGCTAATCAAAATCTTGATCAAAATGATAGTGGCTGTATACCATAATTTGCCAAGGTTATTTTCTTGGCACCTTTGTTCCAGCTGATAGGTATTGATTTTCTGAAAATCTTTTGTTGACCAGATTGATGCTTGTAATGAATCATTGACGTTTTTGCATGATCTCTACCTCCCGATCTTTTTTGATGCCGTGAATTTGGTAAAATTACAGTCTCCCCCCGCCTTTGCAAATTCTTAATCATGTGAATTCCATGTCAAAACTAGTGACACGGAAGAAAAATCTTCGTTTATTAGCGCTCCACACTGCAACAAAAACAAGAAACATCCAACAATCAACATACATTTCATGAAATCTGTGACAAATATGTCGCTATGTACACATCTATCAAAACCAACCTCTCATCATCTACACAAAATCTTCACCGAATTCGGATTCCATCATATCTTGCAGCTCAATGGCTCCATGTTGTCATCTTGTACTTCCCAATCCACTGGCTTCAACATAACCATCCGATCCTTGAAGTCCATCACCACTGTTGGTACATTGGTGTCGGAAGTCTGAAGACCTTCCAATGGACCCATCTCCTGTTGGGAAATCACAGCTGCAATTGTAAACAACTGGCATTTGTTGGGATACCTCCACGCCACAAGTGCTTCAGAATCTCAGCATCTTTTAGCCCAAGTGCAAAACAAAGGAAGCACCGTGTGGTTTTGGGTATTTTGTTTGAGGGTTTTGCCAAGTGCAAGGTAAGGTTTATGGCACAAAAACAACTCAGACTGAGAACTTAGCAATTTGCAACTTGCAAAAAAAAACTGCAGACCATCGGCCCCCCAAAAACGACACCCGCAAGCGCATCCTGTGTTCCGTTGACATCCAAAGACCTTCCCCAGGAACGTAAGACCAAGTCAACTGCATGAATGCACCTTCTTGAAAGTGATCCACTGAAGCTGCAAGCATGCAAAATTCCTTGGTTCTTCCCAACAAAAAACTTCTGCAAAAAAAACCCAATCAAACCCAGCTTCAAAACTTTGGGGGTTCGGGTTTGTTCCAAGATGTGCGGTGTAAGTAAAGTCTTGGATTTTTGCATCTTTTTCCGGGTTTTCTTTCATTAATTTTCCGTGGAAATATCTGAAAAACCTATACTTGACAGCTTGAACTCTAGGTCTTTTTGATGAAAATAATATGTCTTTGAAGCATTACAAAACCTCCCTTGAAGGCTGGAGGATGAAACTTTTAAAGCCATTTCTGTTTTTTGAGGGGCATGGTCAACATCCAAAATGGTCCACTCTTTGACGCCAGATGCTTTGAGGATGATTGGATGGCACACCCCCTTGCAAAAACATGCGCTGTTGGAAAAAAAAAGATGGAGTTTCAGTGTTTTGCCAGAGTTTTTCCCTAAATAGCCTTGGCTATATGGTACTAATACCTGAAACCTTTGGATGCTATATGGGGTCTACGCTGGTATAACTTTTTCCAAAACAATCAAAATTATTTTTGATCAACAAACAGGTCTGTTTAAGCCAACAACCCAAACCAACCCAACCCAAAACCGACACACCCCAAAGCAAGTGGTTGAAACCCAATCCAATCTAACCCTTTACTCCCTCGAAAACTAACATAGTAAAAACGGATGATTTTCCAGAGCTCTATGTTCAGGTACCAGCCATTCGCTTGTGGGGGGTGTTGTTGTCCCTTAATTGCAGCCATGATGCCGAGTAAATTTTGCCTCCAAAAGGTGCTATCCGTTCTTTCTCTTCGACGATCCAGACGTCGTCTCTGCGTCAAATCCTGTTGCACCAAGTCCTATGGAAGATGGGACCCAAGTCTGACTGACACCCCAAAATTCGGGCCAAAAACATACAGTTTTCACATTGTCTATCAATGTATTCACAAGGAAAACACTTGACACATGTTTTCATGTCTAGTTGGTGCTCTCGATGGTATGATCTTCGATGGAAAATCCATAACTATGACTATCACCTATCTTAAAAGAAAACGGGGGGTAAAAACCACCAAGCATCTGTTCAATGGAAAACATCATGTGCGATGCCCTGTCGATTGAGATGAGATGAGATGAGATGAGATAAGATGAGCGATGAGATTGAGACGAGACATCATGAAATCAGATGAAATGAAATCAGGTAAGATAATCCTATAACCCTATAAGAGGTCTAAAAAGGATAAGGAAGACAGGAAGGTAGGACAAGAACACCAACAAGGCCACTAGAATCTCTGTCCAACTTGAATTTTTCAAGCCCAGCTTCCAAGATTTGTTGTGCTTCTAAGGATTGAAAGGCTGAAGTACCCCAAGCAACCTACAAAGAGCGCAGGGCTTCATAAAACGCTGGAAAGCTTTGGTGACTTTTTTGTTTAAACAAATTGGAAGAAAAACAGAAGAACACAACGCCACTTGGTTGAAGGTTGAACATTTTCAGTTGAATATATTTGAAGCAAATGGGCTTTCAAAAAAAACAATTCCTCACAATCATTATTTGGTACTTTTTTTTTTTGGAATCATGATGAGCTCATCTTACTAGGCCTTTCTTTGTTGGGTGGGCTGGATTCCCAAAAGATTCGCCCTATCACCCGGAAGTTGTCTTTGTCCATTGGGGTGGGACTTCGGACTTGAACGGTGCCGAATGGTGAGAATTCATGCAACCAGCTTGGCACGAGGTCGTCTAGGCAAATGCAGTATGTGTAAATGATCCCTGAGGTAGTGAACAAACGTTCGGATAAATAACCGCTTCTAACCTTAACACTCCCGTAGGAAATGTCTACATTACAAGAGTTGGCAAATTCATCAGACCCCACCAACCTCGAAAAAGCAGTTTAATCTAAACCAACATTTTTAGAAGCAAAGATTCTGGTCATGTAACTGTAATTTAACTTTGACATCTAGTCAAAAGGGCCATGTTGCACCTTCGAACATCTCAAAAACAAAGGGAACTTTATACCTCAACGACACTTTTGCATAGAGGTAATCTGATATCATCAATCTGTTGATTTTGCTAGATCTACATTTCATTTCTTTCTACAGTAGAAAAAATGAAACACAACACAACTCTCGTGGAGCTGTGTTTTAGAACATCAAGGAACTTTCCTAGCTTTCAGGGAAAAACGGTGCCCTCCCATGCTTCCAAAACTGGTATCTATGATCCCCAGAGCCATAGATCGATCCCAAAAATCAAAGATGAAACAGCTGCTTCTCAAAAATTCGCTTATCTTGAAGCAAAATCTTTGATTGACATTTTTCGATGCGATCTTTTTTGAAGCAGCAACTGATCTACTTTTTTTTTGAATCCTCCTTTATTATTAGGAAACTTTCCCTATTTTGTTTCTTCAGCTTGGATTCCCCAAAAAATTGGGAACTTTCCAAGCGAGCAACCAACACCAGCTGCTCCAAGGTGAAATCACCTAACTTTCGCTCAGTTTCGACCCGTAACCTGGAGTTGAGCACTGGGAAACTGGAAGGGCTTGGAAGGGCTGATGGTTGGGAAAGTTTTTGGACGAGTCGTACGCAAACAACATATATATCCCCCCGGATTTTTTGGGAACAAAACCATTCTGAAACCTGTGATTTTGGGAGAATGGATGGCTCTAACTGTTCAGAAACTTCTCCATTGAAAGGATCATTTGATTTCGTGCCAATTGCTCCATACACTTTGCTCCCCAAATGAAGCACTGACTTCCTTTGAACTTTTTTTTTGGAAGTTTGAGGCATCATCATACAGTTCTTTCCGCCACTTAAACCCACACAAATTTCTCCCCACTTTGAAATGGACATCGGCATTAGTAAGCAGGCAGTTTACAAGGAAATAACAGCAACCAATGCAGGAAACAATTTTTCCACCACTTTTCGGGAATCACACAGAGTCTCCAAGTCATCCATGTAGGAAGCTCAAGGTTGCTACCTCCGAATCTGTTCAACTTCCGAGTCATGCAAACTTGTTTTTTGAATAACAATCTTTATCTTCCAGAGATATCTTCTTCAGATCATAATCAGTAGGACATAGCATACCATTTTCCCACTTGTCTCCCCAACCTTTCGTAACAATCGAAAAGGGACCGTTCTTGGAAGATGGAACTCGGTTGAATTCCCAGCATGGCCAAATATCGCCAGAGTTGTGCCAGCTCCATAGGCTTCAGAATTGACAACGAAGAAAGCTGCGTGGCCTAAGGGCAGATGTGAATCTGGAGGAGGGGGTTTTGTCGGGGTAAACCTATGCAGCTGATCAACAAAAAGTCAAAGGTGTACTTTTTGATTCTCAACCTCCCAGTAACAGTCATCCCCATCACCCCTCGATTGCATCCTCTTGAATGGCAACTCGTATCCCAAGATGTACATCTGAAGAATGTTCAGAAAGACATTGCTGCTTTAAATTCTTACTGGTTTTTGACATCAAAGCTTTGATTTCCAAAGCAAAAACCATAATATTCCAGAAGCCCTGGGAGTCTAAACGTTCCTGTGCAAATCTTTTGCATTTTCTAACACGTTTCGAATTGAGAAATTTCAATCTTTAGATATCCTATACGACCAATCAGGATCTGCTTCCGAAAGATCTTGGATATATGTTTGTCGTATCTTGACGAAACATCTAGGTGCTGGTTGAACCGCCCCTTTGAAACAGGTCCGACAAACTCGCTTCATCCTTCGCAGCATGCAAATGAAAAATGCATCATGATATACCTTGGATCTACCCTCCACCCAGCAAAAGAAATCCCTGGTGGTGACTGTTGCTGGATGGGGGGTATATCCAAGATATACCCTTAAAGGTTAATATGGAAAACCTCCAAAAATATACATTCCAAAAGAACTCTCCTCTTCAAATGGATTCATCTTAAACATTTCAGGGTCACTTGCTTCGAAACCACCTAATGAAGGATCAACGTCAAAGACATGGTTGACAACTGGAGTCCACCTGCCATGAAACCGAGGTTGGTGCCTTTCTTCCCATTCTGTAGGGGATCCATCGAGGATGTTAATACTGAAGCATACATTTCTTTCTTTGGGGAAAATTATCTTCTCCCACCACACACACACCAACTGTTGATTCAACGTTTTTTTCTTCAATACAGTTCCTTCCTTAAACCATGACATCACTGGACATACAAAGGAAAATTATTTGCAAATGGATAATATTCCCACCAGCCTACTTTGATGAAGGGTAACTACCAATGACGAGTGGCATGCTATCCAAGAAAAACAGTGGTCCTACAACCCAAATCTAGACATTAAAAACCAACCAAACCAGGGCTTGTTTAACCAACATATTTTCATGTCCTGAAATTAATCAAGCCTCTTTTTTCCATTTTTTCCCACAAAATCCAAGGCGTGTTTTCCTGGCATTTTACTTTCTTTTCCAAACGACCTGAAATCAATTTTTTCTTCAATGCACCTCCTTGAAAGCTGCATGAAGTACCTCTGGATCACGTACACTACAGCGACTGAAAGCCACTAACAAGGAAGTGATAGGTAGCAGAATCCCAAGCTCCTGGCAGAAATGACGTTCCTGACATGATTTTTGTGAGAGGATGAACAACTTTTTATTTGAGACTTACCACCCCGAAAAGTCAACATGTCCCAAGCTTCAATCTTACGACTTTTAGCCCAGTGAATCTTTTGGAAAGGGGGAAAACAAGCAACAAACTGGTCGAGAGAGTTGGGGGGAAGTCTCAAACTTGAAACCTGAGAAATTCTTGAAGAATTTGAAGACGATTTGAATAAACAACCGTGGTGGTTTGGGGACGATAGCAAAAACAGTTACGTTTAAATGCAAATTGGAACCTGGGGAATCTTGAGTCAAAATTTCCCTGCGTGGGTTTACTGCAAGATCCAACTTCCAAAACTAAATTTCTTCCAAGTCATCTAGAGTTTTACATTCCTGTAAACAAACATAGGCATGGAAAGTCAACCATCTTTCTTGCTAAATATCATCTAAAATGGATGCTTTTCCAAGGTTATGTTAGTTTACCAAAGGGGTCCCAAGGCACCACCCAACATGTGGATTGTTTTTTATTAAAACCCCTCCTCGGCAGTCCACAATAAGCTGATTCCCCAGTGTTGTTGCAAGCCATTCTCACAGGCACCAATGGCTGTCGTAAAGGAAACATCATTCACCAAGACTCGCAGCTCCAGATTGTGGTGAAGCATCTGCAAGGTATTGCTCCAGCTGCCAGTCACAGCATTCAAGGCCGTATTGAAAACGATAACCGTTCGTTTGATGCCATGGGAATTCAACTTGTTGAAGAAGTGTAGTGCTAAAGGCCATTGATCAACGGATACCTTAAGAAATTTCAGGCAGTTTTAGGCTGGTGGTTGGTGATTCATTCTCCCTTTCATGCAGATTTGTTAGGACAGTAAACCACAAAGATGGAATAGCAACGAACCCTTGATTGATTAAGCTAGCCTTTTCAGCAGTTGGTAGGTGATTTCTCAAGGACCATACAAAGCATGCTCCAGCCTCCGCTAAAAGCTGGTTCTATCACTTCGTATTTTACTCAGTTCGTGGTTGAGATTTACCCGGTTTACCATTCTAACTTTACCCATACTCCCAACTCCAAATCTTTTCTTTCCTACGGCTCTAGGACATTGTCGCTTAAAAATCTAAATAGAATAGTAGAACATCGGATGCTCCCCTTCCCGGTAACGGTGGCAAACAAAGGTTTATAGGAATTACTACGAAGAATCTAAGAATCCTGGTGGGTGATTTCTTCCTGGGTGGAGGACCTTAATCGCCACTTCACCAGGTTGATCGAAACCTGAGGGTAGCTCCTCTGCGGATTCCAGCTTCACTTTTTCAAAACGAAAAAAACCGAGCAACTGTGTTCATCACAGCACTGTAGCTATATGCATCTTGTCGCAAGGATATGGCAATCATCTGGTGGAGTAATGCTAAGGCTATTTGCCAATCTCCTGAAGCTTCACAACTGCTGATGACCTCAGCATCTGACATCTCCAACGGTGAATTTTTTTTTCGAATTTATCAAGTGGAGGGAGCTTCCAAAAAAAGTGGCACCGACTTAAACCTTTCACATGCCTGCTGCCTTCTATTCCTGATGATGAGCTCAGGTAGAGTATTTCTTTGGGGATTGGCAAGATTTTTTTTTTTGGAAAACCTGAAACAAACCATCCAAATATTTGAGTACATGCGGCTGGACTCCAAAAAATGCCGATGATTCGAACATAGGGTGTGTGCTTCGCCTCCATCCCGTCCCATGGTGATGACCGAAACGTTACACCCTCCATTCGTTGTCCAACCCCCCGATTGAGCAGCAAACTCTTGTGGGTTAGGGGCAAAAACACGGATTTCCTTTTATGAATATGAGCCAGATTCTTGGTGGCAAAGCAACAGTCAGTCATTGATAATTGGAGATGAAGCACTATAAGTCACCAACATAAAATTCATGAATTCAGCTAAGGGCTTCGCTTATAAACCCATGTTGGGGTGAAGTTTGGGTGAGGTCAAGTAGATCCCTGATGAACTTTTTGGTTCCTTCGGAAGCTAAAGGGATCCTTGCTGAGTTTGTACCAAAAGGGGGTAACCATCACACTGTCATTGGTGGGGGATGAAATACACTCCATTTGCAGCCCATAAATTTGGGTTGGGGGAAACCATTGATGAGGATTTTGTCATAGATTTACTTGGCCATGGTTGAAACAAGTCAAAAACATATTCACAGAATGGTGATGAATCCCATGGAAGCAATTCCAAGACAGCAGGGATTCTGAACCTCAGTGTTGAGGAGATATGCCCTCGAACTGATGACCTTAAGCTTTTTTTACTGAACCGTGGCACAAAAAAGCCGAACTCGGAACAAATCTCCTTGACACCTTCACCATTTTCTGCATTTTCTTAAAAACTGGATCCAGTAAGGAAAAACATTTGCCAACCATGCAGAAACAAAGGGCGACAATCAGTATGTCGAAATTCTGACTTGATTTTTAGTGCTTTGAATGCACCATTGTCCTGAATTCTGGACCTGAATTTTAATTTCACCCTGATTTGGAGGCAATTTTAGATTTGTGCTAGCTGAGAAGCTGCATTGAAGCATGCCGCATCCACATCTGGAGGCAAACCAAAAAACCAAGGTTTTACACTCTTTCATGCTGACACTTCATTTTTAGAGCTGGTTGAAAAAATGAAGACAAGCAATTCATGACTAAACCACCCTAAAAACTTAACATATCTCTTCCCAAAAACTTTTTTTTTCAAGATGATTTTACTTTTCGCCAAGGCGAGATATTTTGGTTCCCGAAAAGGAGGGTATCACATTAACCATCAAGGCATTCACCTGAAAACCTTGCAACTGAACCTCCAACACCTCCGACTTTAAGCAGGAAAACTGGAACAGGAGCGCCTACGAAAAAGGAGAATCCCTTGTATTTTTTTTCTGAAAATCAGGAAGTTTCAAGATTCCAGCACTTTCAACTTTGGATGTAAAATTCTTGCAAATGACTGTTAATGGTGAAACGGATGGGTACCTGATACCTGCTCAAAAACCCCTGTGTTTTTAAGATCAAACTTTCATGAGTGTTGTGACTTTCTTGCCATGTCCGATCCTTTGAGGGCACCTTGTGCTGACAGCAACATGTCGGACAAGATATGCAAACTTTGAGTCCAAGGTCGTTTCGAAGCGACTTGGCTAAATGAAATCATGCCTCGTTGGACTTGTTTTTTTTCCGGAAGTTGTTGTTTTTGAAGGAGCTTGTTTCATCTCACGAAAACACCAAATAGATGCAACAAGGCGTTTTCTGTGAACTTTCGATTTGAACTAAGAACTTTTATTTGGAATTCCTTCAATGTTGGGCCGAAAATTCAAGGATGGAGTCACCTAAGGGATGCCTAGAATAAGCACAAAACCAACAAAACTTAGCCATCAACTGACCATTGACCTATGTTCATGACCACAAAAAACAAACAACACGGTTTTAAAGATACAGGATGACGTCATGCATGGGCTTCTGTAGATCAGAATTTGAAAGTTTCAAACAATCAGGTCAGGTGGTCGTTTTAGACCTTTGCAAAAAACCTTGATGATTTAATGATCAGTTTTTTGATGTGGAACAACGAGCGCAATCTTCTCTCACCACTTTCAAGGGACTTCTTAGGTTTTGTGGCTAAGGGAGAAGTCTGAGTATTGGAGCATGCATTGATATCAGGCACATAGGCAGGCACAACCCCAAGAAGCTGGAAGTCAAACACGATAAACTCCAATAAGGTACCCCAAGAATTGGATAACCACATTGATACAATGGCTGTTTGCCAAAGGGTCCGTGATGCAACGCAAATCACACCAAAAACTCCTCTAAAAATAAGAGACTATTCATGCTGCATATGCCAATCATTGTAGATCGACTTAAAAACATTTAAGTTTGCCATCATCAATTGTGAGATCTCTTCCCACGTCCTTCAAAAATGATCCTAGTCCGAGCATAAGAATCCCCTATCATTTCTAAACCCAGATGCTGGGCTCAAGCGACCTGTCTCGCATGTCCTCGTGTTATGGGAGCTGGATGGTGTCTCAAAGTCTTCCGTGTCGCCCATGGGATTTCCTATCCGATAAGATCCATGGAACTACCACAAAAAACCAAACAAATGTTGGTCAAAATGCACCAGGATTTTGAAAATTTGTACACTCCTCAGATTCGCACCTGCCAAAAAATGCCTTCCCAAAAGGAAAAGATCATCTTCCAACGATCAATTTTCCAGCTAGGGTTTTATAGTTTTAGGGAGGGCGTGTATCCTGCCTGCTCTGACAAAATTAGTGTCGCTTGAGGAACTTAAAACCACTGGTGAATGACTACTTGACATTTACAGATTTAGGGTCTCTCAAAAAAAGGTTTCAAATCGAAACATAGCTTTCCCCGTCTTTTTTTGCTCTTTGAAATTCTCTCCTTTTTTCCATGAAGCACTACCCAAAGAAGAAACAACTGATCCCAAAACCAACCAAACACCACCCCTTGGAGACAATCCCAAACAAACCCCACATCTCTCAAAAGATAGACTCTTCAACCTTTGCGCGTGGAGTCTTCCTTCACATCTCCACTGTTTTCACCTTCCCTCGAAAAATCTCCTGCAGCAGTGAGAACTGCACTTTCCACCGTTGCCCTTCAGGTTGCGCCGCTGCATAGCTGAAGCTATCCAAACGTAGTCGACGTCGTTCCATGGAACCGAAGAGCGACAATGCATCCAACCATCTTCCGGCTTCCTACGCCAAAAAAAAATGAGGTGGATGAATGGATGGATGGATGGATGGATGGATGGATGGGTCATGAAATTGTATGACACCGACCCAAACAATGCACTATTATTCATGGGCAATCCCCAAGAAGTACCATATTTTTCGTGCTTGGCTTGTTTGATCCCCCAGCAAATGGGCAATTTAATGATTCTGGATGGATGCATTGCATGGGTAGTTTTTTTGTTGTTTTTTCTGGTATCCAATTTCAAGGGCTTAGGAGATCACAAACAAAAACGGAAGGCTGAAATCACCACGTCAAAACGAATCCTTTCCTGTATTTTTTGTTACATGGATGGCAAAATTAGATGCAACAAAGAACAATTTTCCTTCCAAATTTGAATCTAGACTTCACAAAAATGCATATTACCAAGATCTTCAAATTCATTGGCAGAACTGCCACATGAATCCCCCTTCAAATTACCGCAGAGACGTTTTTTCTCTCAATGTGGCAGGAAGAAAAACGTTTGTACAGGGCTCAAGGCCTGCCATTCTGGACAGGAAATTTTTTACCCCTTATCCAATGACTGATTCAGTTCAAAGAAAAAAACAATTTTGGATACGACTGTTAAATCGGAGCATCATGACCTAGATATTCGCTGCTAAAGATGGCCTGAGCTTCCTGACAATCCAACATCTAAATAACAGGTCCTTTGCAATAACCTGGGATGTGCATGTTCAATGCTTGAAAAAGTGGAACGTATTCTCCCAAATGGTGGTTTTGATAGTGATTGACCATGGAAGAACATAAAAAAACAAATCCAAGTAAAGGTGATTATTTTGGCAAACTTGACGAATTTCAGGGTTGAACGGCAGCCTGAAAGGTATTTTTACCAGCAATCATTTTTTCATCGTGGGAGTCTAAGGGTCCACCCCTTCCAGGCAATACCAGGCCTTATTATGGGATTATTGAGACAATGATGGTTTTTATAACCCCTTAAAAAGGCGGGGTTGGCATTGGGGGGGGTACCCTTAGATTCCCACTATGCTAATAAAATCACATCTTGGATGATTTCAGATTCTTCCCGGCTCAAACTTAACCACGTTGGCTCCGCCAACGTCCAAAAAAAACCTCACCTTCAATGCCATGATCGTTGCATGACTTGCTCGATGATCCTCGAAGTTTCCTCCTTCCAAGTGTATCAAGGCCATCTCCCACCGCATCTGACGTTGCAACTGTGTCATCAAGGCACTCGAGGTGAAGAGAGTTTGCTGGAAGGACCAGAAATGAAGACATTGGCTCCATGCACCTCTCAGAGTTGGGTGGAGATTTTGGACATTTATATACCTGGAATACCCAAATGGGGGGGGTCCCTTTGCTTTGATTGGAGGAGTTTGGGCCTTGTTTTGGAAAGGTTGACCTTCAAGAATAGGTAGGTCATTTGGGTTCTAGGTATATATATATATATATGTATATATATATATATCTTCAAAAAAACACCATGTTTTTTTCTTGTAGTAATTGGTAGGATTGGGTGATTTTCGCCAAACAGTTTTTGATACATCCCATTCATACAAAAAACGGAGCGGATTTTTTACAGAAAATTCGGAACCGGTCGGGGGGAAGGCTTCAACTCCGCAAGAAAACATCACCGCACATAGATGGTTGCCCGACGATATCAATGCACTATACTTTTCGGGGGAAACCCTCGAAATTTACCATAGCATTTGCATTTTTTGATCCCCCCAGCTTAGAATTAAAAAAAACTCCAAAGCATCCTCACACAAACCATCGTGAGGATCGGTCACTGTCTTTGGAAATTTAATAGAGTGTTTGGTTTTGATCCTGCTAAACTGCTAAAGGTAAGCTACACTAACAAAGACCATGGTTTTTGTGCTTACCATCATCAGTTTTGATCTATACCAAGGCAGAAACAGAGTAGATGATGGCACTCAAATTCTAATGATTGAGTAACAAGAAGGTCTTACAACAAACCAATACATGGCAAGCAATTTTTTTTCTAGCATGATATCTCCCTGTAAGCGGTACAGCCCTGAAGACTAACCAATGACAATGGAAAAACAACCATGAATGAAGATGTATCTCCTATCAAAATGGTGATTTTCCCCGTACCACAATTTTTTTTTCGAAAACCCACCTGTGAACGCCAAAATGATCGATGGCAAACTTCGAGAGTTGAAATTGAAGTTGGACAAAGCTCTTTGCCATCCACAAAGTGATGTTGTGATGTCGCTAGTGACCTTAGCTAGTGATGTTGTGATGTCGCTGTAGTTCTATACTATACATAGATCCGATAGGAAACAACGGGGTAAAAAACCTTATCTTCTTTTCAAAGCTCGGATTTGCGACTGTTCGATGCTTGGGAAAAACGTGACCCAGACATATTCTCCCAATTGTTTAAAAATGGTGATGAATCCCATGGGATTGAATCCGTCAAAAATCACCAGCTAAACAAATCCAAGAGACTGAATTACCCTCAATTTGCTGTTGAGTCATACCTGACGAAAGGGTTTGAGTTGGATAAGGTTGGAATTATTGACAGTTATGAGAGATGGAAATATTTCAAAATTTTTACAAGACTAGAGTTGAAAACCTTTCTTTTTCCGAAGGCCTACTTCTTAACTACAGTAACAGCAACATTTTTTCATAACTGCAAGTACAAATGAAAGCAACCAAACGGTTCTAAAATCGCCATCTTAGATACTCTGAAGAACTTGTGTTGCACTTCTCCAGTGAGAATCCCGTTTCAGTGATGTCAAGGAGGAGGAAAAACAAAAGACATCAGGTGGAAGTGCCAAAGGGCGCATTCCATGTAACCACTCAAGTGCTAAAGACCATGGAGGCATTGTCAGAAGCGTGCTATAACTAAAGGCATCTGATCCTTAGTTCGCCATAAAGTGTCATATTTTTAAAGGGATGAATCTGATGGATATTAAAGGTAGGAATACGGAGGAAACTGCATCCTTGGATGAGGACAGATGCTTTTTGATGTGTGGTTCCCCTGTTGTACTGGCAGTTGCCAAAGTTCCTTTGATCCTATTCAAAACGACGCGCCAACAGGAAGATGTAGTATTCCCTCCAACTACGCTAGCGAATCATGGCGTGGTCAACACCAGTTAGTCACAGTTCAACTGACGTCTTCATGCTAAAACCACCTCCGAACGCTTTGTTGATGGACTGCAAACATAGTTGGGGTAATTGAGCCACCGTTATATAACTGGGCAGCATAATCCGATATATACCTAAACAACCAGGGTTGTTTTTTTTTCATTGCTCAATTGATCAGCTTTCTTAAAGGAAGCTGACAAAATTTCGTCTATTCTCACATTCCGATCCCCACCGCAGCTAGCGTAAGATCTGACCACAAGTCGCATGTTTGACATCTGACTCCAAAAAAATCGCTAAGCATTTTGGTCGATTACCCCTCCAAAACTTGCTCCTTTTCTTTAGAAGAAGGTGGCTATACCAGGCAGTTTCGCCCCATACAGCTACACATCGTCAAAAGGTGTCAAAGAGGTCACTTGGTGGTAAGTTGGTTTATAAGTCCCCTAAATGGGCTTTAAAACCCAACTTACTAGGTACGACAACTTCCAATATGAGCCACCTAGAAAAATCTTAGATTAGTCTAAGTTGATAGGAAAAAGTTCCAAAAATATTCCCAGGTTTTTTTGTAGTGAGTTGCCGCGTTAGAATCCATAAAAAAATCACCAACTAAACAAATCCAGGAATTTCACACGATCCAAAAACCAAGCATCGTCCATCATAATGATTCAGCCACTCAGCTAGAAATCGCACTGCTCTCAGCCACTCTGTTTGCAGAGCACTGAGGGCCGCATTAAATGAGATGGTATCCTTGCGGATCGCACAACCGACCAGTAGCGGTGTCCAAAAAAAGATTGGGCTTCCGTCACGCTTCACGGGTGCTTGTTTTTTTTTGACTCGAAACAACAAACCAGCTTGGCTGTGGCCTTGTCTTTTTCATGGGAATTTTTCAGGGACCCACCCCCCAAGCAACTCACAACAGGAAGTAACTCCCAACAGGAAGTAAGGCATGATGGTTCATAACCCCTCAATTATGCCCTTACTCCTGGGCTTTGGGGGAGATGGGCACCTGAAAACTTCCCATAACCTTTTTTTTCCCACTGCTCAACTGGTTGGTGCTCAACCCCTACCTTGCTTCTCATTTGCTCGTCATTTATGGGTAAAAATTGTAGCAACGTTCGGCCCAGTATCTGGAAGAAGTGGTTTGATGATGATGAATCCCACGGGATCGAATCCGTCAAAAACCACCAACAAAACAAATGTGAGTCAAGTATCTGGAAGAAGACCTTTCAAAGATACTTCGCTAAAGCATTCCAGAGCTTTCTGCCATTTTGTCGACGTCCGAGTTCCAAGGGTGGAAATGCATGAGCTGAAAATCACCAGATTTTGCTCTAGCAATTCTACCCTCAACCTAGGTAAGGCTGGTTGTGTATGAGTTCGTTTGTTGAAAAGATTGATTTCACTTGGCTTAAAGATGTACGTCGAAGTCTCAAGTCAAATCAAAAAAAATCTGAGATGCATGTGATGTGCTTTTGATGGAAGAAAATATGGCATCCTAAAAAGAAGAGTAGTTTTTTTTCACCCATCAATTGTCCCAGTAACCGTTTAGCTTCCTAAGTTGGAAAAACACGTCCATGCTTGGAAAAAAGGTGTAAACACATATTTCCGAAACAATGATTCACATTGAGATTCCTCACATTGGAGAAAGTCTTTCAAACCACCAACAAAAGAAACCCGCAAAGACTGTTGATGATCACTTGTTTCAACCTTGTAATCGGATTTGAAAACATTTGGGCCCAAAAAGTCTGGATTTGATTCATGTAATCCGGATATGCCCAGTCAATATTGTGAATTCATGACTTGACCATAAGGCTGTTTCAACCATCTAATGCCCTTATAGCGTATCAGAACAAGACTCCAACAATCACCATTAAAAACTACGGAAACAAACTCAAGCATTTCAAGGCAGATTGAGATTGATGGACTAAACAACAATGCTCCTCCTCATCAACCTCATCATAATCAAGCTCATCCTCCTGATCATGATCATCAACAAACAATCTCATCACGAACGTCATCCTCCTCCTCCTCATCACGATCAAGGCAATCAGTTGAATCCTAGGTTCTCTTGCGCAAGATGCATTGCCATCGTCCAACGATCTTTCGAGTTTGCGATGGCCGCACCATAACTGATCTCGTCCGCCTGGTGGGCAATGGATTTCTGCAAGGGAATTTTGGCACCGAAAACCCAAATAGTGTGGGAATTTGAAGGTCATTAACAGTATGTTCGTTTACAAAAGAGTGTTTGTTACTCTGGGTATTTTTGGGGTTTCAATTTCTTAAAAGAAACCAGGTTTTTGGGCGTAATGGGCTCAAAATCTGGGCACGTTTAGCGGAAACCAACAACCAACAATTTCGAAATGAGACATACTGGAAACAAAAACATATTCTATATATCAAGTGGGATTCATTTTGGTTAAAAAGAAACCTCATCCGTTTTAAAATTACTTGTGGATGATCGCAACATTATCTTTCTTAGTCCTTGGTTGAAGTGAGGAAATGCCCCCTCAGCCGCCATGTGACACTTAGATGATTCAAGCCAAGGAGCAAACAGGGTGGCGGATATGGCTCGTAACTATAAGATGATTGGTATGGAATACTCAACATCTGGGTGAATTTGAAAAAAGATTCACCAACCTGGATTTTTGTTGAAATGGAAGGGGATTGGGATTTCCCTTTCCAAAGTCCTCATGTGGTCCCAAATCATTGGTTTTATTTGGAAGAGAAGATCATTTTGAGCCAGAACCAAATCTGAAGAACTACCATTGTGCCTATTCCACCTCTATATAGCTTATATATCCACCAAATCATGGTGAAGTTTTGAAAAAACACATCCCCCCAAAGAAAACTACCCAAAACACCTGGCCAATTTTTTTTTCACCTCAAAACCCTGTTGGCCAAAAGGTCCTGTAGCTCAAGTTGGGGAAGGGAAGCAAGAAGAAAGGCAGCTGCTTTCCAGTTCCTGAAGGGTGCTGAATGCCATCATCGGAATCTAATGGGCCAAAAACGTCTGCCAGGAAATACGGCCGTTCGTTAGCCCTTCTTAAGGGATCAGCCCCCGTGGTTACTAAGCCCTGAAGTCCCGCTATTTCTTGAGGTAAACGTGACATTGGGCCCTGTAACAACTCCCATGACACGAGGGTTTTTGTGGGTTTGCTGCTTTTGGCCCGAAATCAAAGCATCAAACATTTTATTGTTGAAAAAAACTTGGGCCAAAGCCAATGATTCAAAAAGGTCATCTTTTCGATGGGTATCACCGTGGCAACCAACGTGAATCTGAGGATAGTGGTTCTATTTTCAGTTGACCCTGGGTTAACTCGGTAGTGATGCAAGAAGACAGGCTACTCCGCATATCTCCTTACATGATTTCCCTGGCGAAACCAGAGATACACCACCCGACAGGTTCCATGTGTCTCATGTTCCCTTCGTGCCACTTAGCTTCCGTTTACCGGCCAGAGCTTTGTTGGCTCCAAGAAGCATGGCTGGCATGCTCGCATCTCTGATGGTCCTAAAACAATTAATTCTTTTGAGCTCAAATGTCTGACAAAGAGACATTGAACATCTAGATCGTGGTTTTCTAATCCTAAGGGATGTTTGATGATTCTTTTTTTGGGATTCCCAAAAAACCCCCGAGAGTTCTGCTACCTTTTTCCACGCAATCCAATTCCCTACACAAATTCCCTACAATGAATTTGCCTAAAATCAATGGGATATTTGTTAAGATCACATGACCTCTTATGTCACGTCAATTATGGTGCTTGAACTATGAACTTTTTCATTTTCATTCACCCCGGGGGAACTAACTAGGGCTTTCAGCAGTGAAACTTCTGTTACATGCCCCGCGATTCCCTGAGAAAAAGTTGAAATCAGAAAAAATGGGGAAGGGAAGGTCCTTCCCTTAGCAGCTCTTTCAAAGAAGCAGTTTCCCAAGCAAATTCCAACTTTCATTATCAGCTATATTCAAAATGGGTAGCTTCATCCATTTAAAAAGAATCACAAGGTTGGGCTGCTGCTGCCCTTGCTGCCCTAGGTTTCCACTCCAAAATACCTCAAATTGAAACAAAGGAATTCCGAGTACTATTTCACGACCCCCTTTTTTGGGTGAGAGATTCGTTTCCTTCCTTCCCATCACATCCTTTCCTTGGATTCTTTTTGAAACCGCCCCAAAAAAAAAATCACCGACTGGTTCACCTGAAAACGATTTTTGGGTCACCTACCTGAGGTGATTGCTTCCACCGGAAAAACCAGGTATCGGAACTTAGTTAAAATTGGCTCAAGAATTAAGTAGGTGATTTATATGTTCTATATGGTTATAAGTTAACACTGCACTATTGGATCCAAACGACTTCAAACAAAAATAACTCATCTTAGCATATCAATCCCATCTGAAACAGCTCATTGGAGAAGTTTTGTGAATTGAATTTGTTAAAAAACAATCGCTGGAAAGTAGTTGACCAACATGCCATGCTGCCCATGTCTTCGTTCTTTGAACGTGTATCATGAGGTCAACGATCCCTCCAGAGATCAACTTTCTGATTGTTCGCTGCTCATATCTTTCCGAGTACTCCTTGGAGGGTCATTCCAGTTAGTAAGTGGTTTGTAACCCCCATTTAAAGGCTATCTAGGCCATTTGGAAGGGGAATGACACAACCGGATCCTTAGGGGACGAAACCGATCACCATGATTCCGAGCCCTGACCCTCCAAGGGACCCAAAGCTTTGGTGACACTTCCAATCCTATCATTTTTTAACCCGAGCCCTTTGAAACGGACGGAGTTTTGAAAGCACCCTTTTCGACCCTTCATTTTCTATAGCACTGAAGAAGTGGTGAAAAAAAGAGGATGCTTCTTATCCATGAAACTTCTGGAAGTTGCATCTCTTAACGCCTTTTTTTGGCGATGTTGCGGGGGACTCCTACTAGCTCAGAGAAAATTTGAAGCTGGTTCCCTCAAAATGTCACTGATCAATTCATTTACTAAAACATAACTTCTTCACTTGACGTGTCATTCTGGAAGGTTCGTAAATTCAGCAGGCTTCCCATCAATTGCCGCGTGTTTTTTTTCTCCAAATGGCACTGGTGCCGCCGTTTGACAACGAAAGCGTAAGCAGCACGCTTTCGTAAAGTCAGCGGCAATGTGGGTAGGTCTTTGGGGGTCCAAACACGGACCATGTTTTCAGCGGGCTCATTGGTTTAACTCTGAAGCGTTTTGCCCTTCTTTACATTTTGAATTATTTTGCCCTTCATGTCATTCTTGGAATCAACCCTTCGACATGGAATCAACGTGCCCTCGTGTTGGTTACAAACCAGAGACGTTTCGGAACTGCGACCAGCGGGGTTCCGACAGGACTAAAGAGCTTCTCATTGTTCCAAATTCGGTAGGTGACATTTGACCTGTGAAATTTGACCCTTTTTTTGGTCGAGCTACAGATCCGAGCAACAAAGATATGTTGCCAACTTTGATATGACAACCCCTGTGTTGTTGAAGAAAGATATCACATCCAAACTGATGAGATTTGAAAATTCAGAGACTTTAACTGTACCCTAGAAGTCAACCACCATATTAAAAATTCGCGGTTCCTTTTGGTTGATGATGAACCCTTACAAAAAAGGTGCTTGGACTTCCGGGGTAGATACAAGTATGGTTCCATTTAGGGCATCGGGGAAAAAGGATCCGAAGTTCCCAAAATGCTTAGAAGATATCCGCATTCGAATGTTTTTGCATGAAGGTTCCCACATTTTACGTGCAACGAAAATTTCTTATAAAAATCCATCCCTATGGTGCAAAATCTGCATCCATGTTGTTTCTCCATGAAGGTTTCCTTTTCTCCGGGGAAATCCGGAACGTTGCCCACGGGCTTGTTCCGTAAAAACCACGGGCTGTTCCGAGAGTGGAAGCCCTCCATCTTTGAAGGCTCCGGGGAGCTTGCGTTTTTGGGACCTTCCTTCGTGAAATCGGCGAAATCCAAAGATGTCTAGATTTGTTAGATTGAAAAAAACATGGAAAACAGGGAGTTTTTTTGGTGCCCCCCATTTTTTTTTGGCAAATATACAATGAAGAATTATAGTCCTTGTAGATAGATGATTTAGAAATTATCAACATCAACAACGCAAATGACATCAACAACAACGCCTGTTTCTCAGCCTACAGCATGCCCACAAAACATCTATGAAATTTCAACCAAAAGACTGGAAACCCAACTGATTCCTGATTGGTCTTTTCATGTTTTCTAACTCAAATTTCAGAGCCCTATCCATTGAAACGCAAGCCGTTGTGTGCAAAAGCAGCGAGAGATTTCGACCCTCTGTACATCCCATGGCAATCTTGGCCATGCTGCCTAAAGACGGGAAGTGTCAGCTTGTGAAAGCTGTGGAACGGCACGGCCGTCCTTAAATGAATCCATCACTGGATTTAACTTTGCGCGGACCAACGGCTTGAAGAAACGTTTCTTTTTGTGACTTGTTTGATGATTGTTGAGGTGTCACCGTTGTCCTATGTCCTCAAAAACTAAGGATCCTGTGAGGTTTTTCTCTGAGAAAGCCTGAGTCAGCTGAAAGTTTCAATGCAGCCATGAATTTTCAATCCCGTTTTTTTTTCAACTCATCCCCCAGATGTTCTATTTGATGAACAAAGACACCACCTAAAAAACACACAAAAACTGGAAAAGAAAACGGAAACGTGCATAAAATGCCATGTCTTTATGCAACTTGGTGTTTTTTTGGGGAATATGTGTCCCGTCAAAAACCGTTAATGTTGTCTCAAGAAGTTGAGTATGCCTTTTTTGGAATCCAGTGCAATTGTGAAGCACAAATCCTGGACCAACACTGGGATCAACTGGTGCTGTTAAGGGGTAAGGGGAACTTTCAATACACAAAAATCAGTTGTGGTAGGTGGGTAATCCCAACAAAAAATTCATGAGAAACGGATTTCTGGTGAGTAGATGGATGCGCCAAAAATGCGTTTGCCTGTTTCAGGGTTATTTGGTGGGTGACATACCTGGTCATGTACAACTCGTGAAATTTCCAAGTGCTGATGATGAACAATTCGTGTAAGCCCGTCATACCACAGCCTTTTTTGGTGCCATCGAATGTAAGCCTAGAACCTCATCGACCTATCATAAACCTGCGACATTCTGACCTTCGAATCCCTTGAGAATGAACAGCATGAAAGCTGTATAACCCCCTCCCCAAAATCCATGAATCCCTTCCAAAAAACCACCAAACAAAATCCAAAAACATGCTTTTATGATTATACTCAAACTTCCGGTGAATTTCCAAGCTGTGGGAAAGCCCAACAAAAAAGAAAAATGGAGGAAAAATCCACCAAACGCTTTTCGGCTGACTCGAGGTGGTTCGCCCCTTTCGAGAGACGTCACGTCGACTAAGCCTCAGATGCGGAACGTTGGTGTGTGAAAATGAAGTCCCTTACAGTTTCCCATGATGACCTTTGATATACATATATATATATATATAAATATGTATATGTATATGTATATATATGTGTATATGTATATGTATATGAATATACATGTATACATACTATGGGAATATCTTTAGGGCTTAAAACCCTTCATGTCTCATGTTTTTATGGGTTCAATTGTATATCTAGAAGTATATGTCTACAAACACACATATTTCTTTCTTTTTGACCACCCAAGATTGATTTCCATCTGGCTTCGATTCTGTGGTAAAAATTGCTGGTTGCTTTGTTGGATCCGTGTGACGACTCGAACGGTGTTGGTGAACTGAATGCTTCTGGGTTCACCTGAAAATGCTTGGAACCCCCAAAATGAATATCCTTTTTGAGGGGGATTGATTTTCAGGTTCTGTGTTAGTTTTTCGCTGGGTGGTTGGTGAACCCTTGTAATATCTGCCCACATCAGATCTACTTGATTTTGTTGTTCGATGCTTCGGAAAAAAACAAAAAACACACTCCCTGGAAGTTTTACATAGCGCCTGAAAATATGATGGTTGGAAGACTACTCTGCTTTTGGGATGGTAACTTTCCAGGGGGCTATGTTAAACTTCGGTGTGTATTCTCCCCAAATTGGCAGATAAACATCACCAGGTTGGTGTGTTGATAGTTCAAACAAAAACACAAAAAGTCTCTTCTTAACCAATCGAAATCAACCAAGAAAAACCGACCAAAGAATTGGATAGACTCCTTTTGTTTCATAAAAACATCTCAACAGTCAAACTACTTGGTGGTTTCAACCCCATTTGAAAAATGTTAGTGAAATTGGATCATCTCCCCAGGTAGAGGTAGGCAGAGGCAGAAATTTTGTAACCCACCACCAAAAATCAACTTGGCAAAAAAAACATCCACAACTTTGGTTGGTGAATAGGAATCCTTGAAATTGGCTTAGCATAATCCCTATTTATAACTAGGATTTCATCCCCTTCCATGGTATATAACCCAACTTACCAGGGTTTTGATGCGGTCAATGCGTGGCGTCCTTTCGTCTTGTTTGCTCCAAGAAACCCGTCGTCCGGGATGGATGCGATTATTCCTCTGTCTTCTCTTGCTGGCTTCGCCTGGATTTAAGGACGCAAACGGCGCTTGGTTGGACGCATTTTTAGATACCAACCCAAACTTCATGCATCGGGAAGCCCTACTATAGATTTGCATCAAGTTTGGTTTCCCCAAGATGGGGTATGTAATGAATCCGGTTTAACAGAAACTGACATTTTTGTGTTTTTTTGGTTGTCAACTGTTGTTTTTTTTTGGGGGTGTTTTCGAAATATGTATCTGTTTTGGTGAGTTGTGATTTTTTTCGTCTGTCAATCATTGCTTCAGTGGACAATTTTTCACTTCTCGAGATTTTTTCACTTCCTCTTTCCATGTTTTCAGCATGGAGAATGGAGTGTATACGGAAAACAATACCGAACAATCACCGGAGACGAAAAATCTGCCCGTCGTTTTCTTTTTTGATTCGAGAAGCAAGCAACGATGAAACGATCGATTTTTAGTGTGGGATCCGGAATATAGGTAGACTCTGGAAAGTATCTCCTCACCTTGACTTAGATGTGCTTAAAGTGATGCGAAAGAAAGAAAAAGATACTGTATCATCCCATATGATGGTTTAATGGTGATTTATCATGGTACAAAAAAATCACCTTAAGCAAATCCAAGTTGATCGTAATCGTTCATTGCTCCTCCAATACTGTTGATGGTTCAGAAATCCGGCGAGCACCAGTTAAGGTTGGTAGTTCATCAATCAAATCCCACTGTTTACGTTTAGCACCATCCTTTTTGGTTGTTCTCTGGATTTCTGAACTATCAACAGCATTGCTGGTTAGAAACCCGTGAAGTTCGCCATCCATGTGTGAAATTCTGATCTAACTGGAGATAGAATCTTGGCAAAAACAAAAGCTATTGTCTTCCAATGGATTTTGTATCCCTATCATCTGACATTTTAAAACCTTGCTCACTTACTCAAAGTGCCAGTGGTTCAAATGAATTTCAAAAAGGGAAACTTGACCCTCTACATGGGTAGATTTGCTTGGCCAAAACGCAGGCACAAAAAGATTCAAACAAACATCTTCCTACCAAAATGGTTAATTATTTTTTGTGGTGAACAAAACTCCCCTGGCAATTTTTTACAGGGTCAACAAAGATGGCACCAAGTCGACTTGAATAAATGCAAAATGATCTGGTTGGTGCGAATTGTTACGGCCCTTATCCTTTGCTCGGACCATTTAATGTTGGGAAAATGCTCATCCTTGAAGAACAGTTAAACTCGTCACCGAACAATCTGCACAGCCCAGGTTGTAATTCTGGTCACACTTGGCATTGTGGATATGGCAGAAAAACCTCAACTTTCCTCATTTCTCCCTGGCACCTGACAGCACGACTTGCACCTGGGGCTCAAGATAAATCTTGATTTTTCATGCTGCAAATGGGAGTCTTTGAGGATGTCAAGAACAAAGTGAACTGAATTTTTGTAGCCTAAAATTTTGAAGATACAAAAAAAATCAAACCCAACATACTTTGAAAAATTCCAGAAGGTAAAACTGGTTGGTGCGAATCACCCCAGACCTTGTTGTTCAACCCTTTGCTCAGACCATTTAGTGTAAGGAAAATGCAAGTCCTTACAATCTCAGTTAAGCTCATACGATTTGCTCAGCTCAGAATAACCCGATCCTTTACCCTTAACATTGGGTTGTCCCTTTTCCCAGTAATAGTCCGTAGTTGAAGGGAAGAGGTATCACCTACAAAACAAGTGATGCTGTGGTCACTACCCGACCTTTACACATTGACGTTTCCATGGATGATTTTGGTGGCTCCAAAATTTTGTTCACAGCTTCACAAGGTGGGCCCCGAGCCGATCGTTGTAAATGAAATGAAATGGGGCCCTAGAAATGGCGGAAATAATAGGTGTATCTGGGGTTATAACCTCTATAAATGGAGTTATGGGCACCTACTTGTAACTGATAAGGGCGATATGGCGATATATTATATTTGAGATACCGTGATGGCTCAATATCAGCATGGTTTTCATCATTTGGGGGGCTTGATCAGGCAGTACACTCCGTTGGTATCCCATCATCCAAAGGAATGCCATGGAACAGAAGCGAGTCGATGCCACGTGCAAGAAATGAACTGGTGGTGGGGAGGTCTCCGCATAGGTGTTGCGATCACTGCCTCTGACTCGCCACAAATGACTTATCCATTGATGGATTCCCGAACCCATTTCGGTTGGCTTGGTTTTGCCCTTCTCAATGCACGAGGGTTTTGCCCGCAAGGAAGCAAATTGATGAAATAGGGGCCCCACTGGCACCGCTGGTTTGATATGAAGAACATCTACATCTTGAAACCATCCTCCATGCGCGTGTCTGTTCTTGATCGCCCGTGCTTTGGATACCACCAGCTCAGCTCGGGCTGATCCGGTGATGATGAAGGGACGCCTCTCCGAATGCTTGTGAAAATTTGGGCGGGCTGTCCAGTTCCAACATCTATCATTTCCATCATTATGACAAGCAATATGCACCCCCACAAACATTTGCTAGTCAAAGTACTTGAGATTTCACTTCGTAAATTTCTCTCCCCCAAAAAAGCTTTTATCATCAAAACCTCAGGGTACCACCCCAAATCCACTTTCCCCAAGAAATAAGAGCCTTATTGAGGGATTATTACCTACTGGGTGATCTCTTCATAATCCCTTATTTCCTGGCGGGGGCGAAGCGGGGGTTGGCCCTTAGGTTTAGGTTTCCATGATTTATTCATCCAAGCTGTGGAAACCTGAGCACCATCCAATGTTTTTTCGAGTGTTTTTCAAACAAGAACCTTACACCTCGCCAATGAACATGGGTGGGACTGGGAGACTATAGCCTTTCCCTTTTGGGTCCCTTTAACTTTTCAGGGGCTATGTGTTAAACTTCAGGTGGGTAAACTCTTGGAGATTGATTTTGTCTCCAAGATTCAACCGAAGGATTCCTTGGTTGGGTGGTACAACCTATTATTCTCGGCTTGAATCCATTGGTCCTTTGGTTTTTCAAAAGTTTTGGATTTTGTAGATCAACCCCAACTCCTCTGGTAGGTTCAAAACCTTTGACGAAAATTGGCCAAACATTTCCATTCGATGTTTGCTAAGTTTCACCCTGAGCGCATGTTTACTTATTGAAAATTTGAAACTTAACAAAAAGAGGGTATGTTGACAATGATGATAATCAATATCTTTATTCTCAATTGTAAGGTTAAAATTATATAATGATAATCGAAAGAGGCCAAGGGACCATGAAAAAAGAGCTCAAATCTTATTCTTCCCACTGAAATATTTGTCATGCCAGAAAGTTTGTTAAGGTTAGCCTGATTGGCTGAGTCAGGGCATGTTTCAGGGGATAGTTGGATGTACCCCTACCAATGTACCCCTATGGGAAATCCCTACAAAATGGGTATTTATGCCTTGTAATCTGCAAGAATCCCTAGAGAGCACCAACTCGGGTCGCCCCGCCGTTGGTTGAGTCACTGGCCAACCTGCAGCCAAGAATGGTCAAATGGTCAACCTCTTGGGTTGAAACCTGAAGTGAACCTCATGGGGTGGGGAAAAACACCAACAAAGCACAAAAACTGTAGGGTTGTTCACAAAAAACACGAAAGAGCCGGCCATTTTTGGGACGAAATAGACCCCGAAAGCTAACATGACAATGGAAAACACCAATTTGAAGATGTAGCTCCTATTAGGAATGGTGATTTTCCATTGCCATGTTGGTTTTCAGGGGTGTAGATCCCCAAAAAAAAACCTGAAGCATTGCTGTAAAGCGTATTTTTTCGACCAAAGCTCCCAATTTTTTTTATTATGTACATGCTGGTGTTTTGGAGGATTTTCCAAACGGCATCATTCTAAATGTCAGTATGATCCAGTTCTCTGAATAAACGAAACCCTAATTTATTTCAGACGGATCTGTGTTTTAGTTCCTATGGTGAAATAGGCAGTATGTACACAAACTCATCCATTAAAACGGAAAGATTTTCAACATGAAGTACCTGGACTCTCCTCTTTTGGTTGGAACAGAAGAAACAAGAGATTGAGTCCACGCGCTCCACCAAACAAGAAGCACCTTTGCTGACAGCCTGAAAAATATGTTTGTCTGTTAGTTTCCTAGTTGCAGGTTCGAACATTAACATGTCTCAAACCATCACCGAGCGAAATCCGTCTTTTTTTGCAGCTGTCTCCATTTCTTGGAAATACATACATCTTAAAGAAAAGTGTTCGAGACTTTCTTTGGAACACTTCTTCCAATGCTGTTAGCATTATATATCCCCCTTATAAACACCACACAAAGAGGTGCACGAATCCATAATTTTTTTTCATCCCCTCCAACCCTAAGGTTCCACCTGCGCGCAGGTTGAGCCCTGGTGACATGGGACTCACCTTGGCATAGCCATCCAAGATGGCTGTTTCTCTGGTATTGTTGGTTCAGAAATCTGGCAAAGAAAACCAGTTGGCGTTTGGTAGTTTATCCCGTTATTTACCAGGTTTTAAACATCCCAAGTGCAGGATTTCTTCCATCCATAGTACTACAGTTACGGTCTTAGGTATAACTAGTATCTAACTCTTCACAGTTACTATCTCGTATTTTGGTTGATCTCATCATTTCTAGAGGCTGGGTGGGTGTCTATATGTAGCTGCACTGGCAACATGCATGGAATCACGAAGGCTTCCAAGCTTTAAGACTGTAAATATCTGGATAAAAAGTCAGCGCGAAGCCAGTTGAATATTTTCCCAGGTGTTCTTGATTTTCACAACAAACGGTATATGACTCAAGTTATTCCATCATATGTGCCAGGGTCTAAACTCCTTATATTGGAAAATAGTCATACAGTCATCCCACCTTTAATAAGGAATCCTTGAATATAAATCCCTACAAAAAAGGTTGATGACCACTTCTACCATCGGAAAACCATGGGAGTTGAACGACCCGACCCGACATATCAACTCTCTGATTGTCCCTGAGCCTTGGACATCGGAAATCACCTGGGAGGTTTGAAAAGATCCAGCTGTCACCAACCCACCAACCCCCTTGAACCAACCCTTAAAGCTTAAGGTTAGTTGCTGGTTGTTTGACCAACCCATTTGAAACATATGCTCCTCAAAAATGGGTTCATCTTCCCCATGTTTCGGGGTGAAAATTCAAAAAATATTTGAAACCACCATGTAGTTAATGGCTGGTTCACCTGAAAATGGTGCTTTCAAAAAATTACGGGCCGCTACCGTTACTCCCCATCTCAGGTTGGTGAACGCGATTCCGGCATCGGGCCTGAGGTGCACAAACACCTTGGACCACCGGAGCCACTGTACTAGCCTTGGAAACCCACGGATTTTGCGAGACTTTTTGGTGGGTCTCCACGCACAAATCTATCATCTTGACCATTCGCCTGACCATCTCCACCAGGTTTGAACATAGTATAAACCACCTATTTAAATCAGGTACAAACGGCCTTGCAATTTTGTTTTTGCGCGACCAGAACCGGCAGACTCCATTCATATTTTGCACATAAAGAAACATATCACTGATTTTCTTCAGGTGATGCACTTTGCAGAAATCTGTTGCATTCATTTAGACCTAAGTAAGATCTGGGCAAATGATATAGCAATACTCATTGTTTCCAACGCGAAAATCAAGGCGAGCCAAAAACATAGCTTCCTATCCCATCGGTCATGTCGAACCTGGGTTAGTTAGGGCTATGATAATCCCATGGTTGAACAGGAAAAATATCATTTGCCAAATATAACCCAAACAACCCGAGGTTTTCTTTTTCCACTACTCAGATGGTTTCTCGTTTCATATGGATCCCATTTGGGTGTGGCCCCCCTCCCAGGATGCTGGCTCGTGACCACCAGGATGACGGCTTACATTTCTCGCAAAATCCCCAACCTAAACCTTTCATTTGCAACGATTGTATCCTGGGAGGGACAATATATCCAAACCTACTTCGGCAAAACCTTCAGCAAACTAAAAGCTGAGCATTTTTCAATCCGGTTTGTCTCACAAGTAATGATTTTCTCCCTGAAACCAACAGCTCAGCAAAAACCCTTGCAAATTGATGGTTGGAAGATGCCATATACTCAAGAGGGTGTGAACTTGGAGTTAAACAAATCTTGCGCTGTGAAAATGGAATGAAGCATCAGTTAAAAATTTTCCCAAAGTTTTGGGTTTTGTGGCCCAGAACATGGAATAATTATCCACTGACATTGAAATACAAACAAAAAGAACATTTCAGGAGACCCCTGATCCTCCATCCAAATCCGAAGAAACAAAGACTAAGATCCATACACAAAAGCCTTGCAAGTGTTGTGGAGGCCTCGAAAAAAACATTGGAGAAGCATTTGAAAATCCGAAAAAACCACCGCGACTCCACGGAAACTTGAACTCGTGTGAGGTCCCGATGAATCCAAGGAAATTCACGTAAAAATCTCTCTCGGTGGGATTTTTAGAGCCACCCCAAAAAAAGAGAGAAATATCGGGGATGTCAATCATTATATGACACCAATCCGAAGCTAAAGAATGTACCCCTATTTTCTCGGGGCCCAAAAAGGGTAATTTTTACCCCCAAATTAACATAGCCCCTGAAAAGGGACCATTTCAAAAGGAAAGGATCCTCTTCCAACCAACATTTTTCCGGGGCGAGCTGTTGTTTTTCGGGATTAGTGATTTTCCTGAAATTCAACCGTGCTACATGCTGAAGTTGCGAAAAACTTGGTCTTGAAATTTCAATGGACAACGAACCTGTCCCCTCACGTGTGGTTGGGAAGATAAGTTTTTGAACTTCAATAGGTGAGATACGATAAGAGGGTCCTCAAAAAATGTTTCCCTGTGGAAACTGGAGGGCACTTCCGGCTACAAAAAAAGTCATGGGAATTTCCATTAAACCTCCGTTTGAACAAAACAGGGGTGGTTGTTGTTCCCGTTCGCCCCCCAAAAAACCTTGACTGGTGCCATTCCCCAGGAAATAAGGGTTTACTAAGGGGTTATTATCTATCCTCGTATTCTTCTTTGAAACAGGTTAGTGTTTTACATTTTATTTCTTGAATTAATCTTGTTTATGTTTGAAGTTTGAAAGTTGTTGTTGCCATCACTACCAAAAAAGAAAAAGGATTCCCCTCCTTGCGGATGCTTGATCACCCAAAATACAAGTTTTTGGTTCACCACCTCAGTTGAAAGAATCAATTCTCACTGAACTTTGATCATAACTTATATTGGATGTTTCCTAACATGGTAGTACCCCCATTTCACACCGCAAAAAATGGTCATTTTTGGTGGGAAAACCACTAGTTGTTGGGTAATTTTAGGAAACTTTCATATACCCAACTTGGATTTCCCTATCACCTTTCGGGCTCCCTAACACCGTCGAGGCGAGCATGGGCATGGCCTTGAGGATGGTTGACACAACCGCAGATCTTTCAAACAAAAGGCGCATCCAAATGGAAAGTCACTGGAAATAAGACCAGGACCCAAAAGGATTGTTTTTTTTTAAGAGGCCAATGTGAAACTTCTTGGGGTATACAGGGTATACAATCAAAAAAAACACCATTGAACAACACAAAGAACCACCAAGTAGACACGCTTGTTGCAGCAAAACTTTTTGCGCAATCGACACCTCGGGGAAAGGCCCGGTAGGTAAAAAACAGGCCCATTTGGGAAAAGTCATCAACCCTAAGAATCCTTGAGATGCCAAACTCACCTGTTTTGGGGCAGGGGTGTCATGAAAGGAAGATCTGGTGTTTCCATAGTTTCGGGGTTCAGGATTCTTAAGGGAAATCCATAAATAAACGAAAATCTGAAGATCGGACTTCTGGAAGAAAGTCTAAAAAGTTGGAAAAATCCATGCCTTTCCAGCTGTCATGGAAAATCTTTTTTTCGGAAGGTGATCTGGTTGGTGGTCTCAACCCATCTGAAAAATATTAGTCAAAATAAGAATCTTCCCCAGGTAGGGGTGAAAATAAAAAATATTTGAAACCACCATCCAGGTGATTCTCTCAATCACTTTTTTTTTGATTTCTTGCCGGGGAAAGCATTTAGGTAATGGCTGTTTCCTATACCAAAGTGGTTGTTGAACCTTACTCTTTAGTCAAAATGCTACAAAAATGGATTTGATAACAACTTGTCATGCACCTCTTTTCCGCCCAGAAAGTACATTTCCTTGAGAATCAACCCCAAAAAACCAGAGAAGTACTGTTGATGGAAGAAATCCGGCTAACCACTTGGGATGTATAAAACCATGGAATATTTACCATATCAACTGGTGTTTTTTTCGCCGGACTTCTGAACCATCAACCAATCGAGCCATGTTTTTTTGATCGTCCCCTTGGAAACTCCCTGAGCGTTGCACCACTGTGGTATGCAACCTGGGTGTAGATGGCGAGGAAGTTTTCCCCCGGTGTGTTGACGAGGAACCATTGTTTGACTGAAGGGATGTTTGACGTTTGATTGCATTTTGGCAGTAGCCTCTTTGAGCACTACTCTCGTTAGATCTTCCAACTTTCTCATGATTCTTTATGCTCTTATGCTTGGCTAGTGCACTGGGGGAAAAGACAACGTAAAAGATGTGAAGAATGGAATGGATTCATCAACTGATCCAGAATAGAGTTTTTGAGATATCAATAGCAAGGGAGAGGTAGGTGGTGGGGAATTTTTTGCGTGGAATGTATGTACAGCAAAGATCTGACATCATGCAATCGGACAAACCTTTAGGGCCTAGAAGTTTGCACCCTGAACATTGCGTAACTTGACGGGTTTCCTTGTTTGGATCAATATCTCACAATCAATGGTAGGAGACAAAAAACAACACCTTTGGCAAAGATATCTGGAAACCGAATTCTTTTGACAAGGAGCAAAGACATCTATGTTGAAATTTAAACATTCATCTAATCTTTCACCTCCTCCTAAATAAATCTCTCTTTGAAACAACTGAGGTGGAAAGTGGTTGATGATTAAACTACCAAATTGCAATAACTTACCCCCCAAAGAAATCAACCACAATGTTTTGAACAACAAAGTAACGCCGCACAAATATCAAACATCAACTAGCTGGTGATATTGGTTCCAAGGAGCTGGGGATGATGGGAAAATCCTAGTAAATTAGGAACCACAGAACTCCAAGATCTCCAAAATCACTGGTGAGTCAAAGTAATTCACGAAGATTAGCATTGATTCAGCCTCCGATAAACCAAACATGACTACAGTAAATAATGCACCCAAAAAAAGGTATTCTATAGATATTTCCTGTGAAAAACTTGTGGTATATTATAACTTGCCATGTTTATGGTAGACAACGTTAACAAACGGGAAACTGAGAGAAAACACGTTCAAACCTTTGAACGACAAGTCACATAGGCTGGCTGGGTGGTATCACCGCCTGCAGAAAAGTGAACTTCGATTTGTTGATGGATGACATCTTGCACCAGTTAATAGGGAGTTTATCCAACCATTTGCAAGGTTTTTTACATGCCAGGCGTGGTGCATGATTTCTTCCATCAACCATCTTTCCCAAATGGTGCTGCAATAGAAACCATCTCAAACAGTGCCTGACTTGTGAGCTCATTTTTTGGGACCATTACTACCCCACTTTGTGCTACACTCTCACCATCAAACCATGCCTGCGGTGCAGCGGAGGTCCTCAGGAAAACAGGAGACTGATGACACAGCCCATCGTCCACCCACATCACCTTTCTCCCGCGCAACAAGGCTTGCAAGGCTGAACAAGAAGGCTCAATGAGGCTTCATTGTCCCAGAAACACGCAGAACTTCACAAAAGAAATCTTCAAAAAGTTGCGTGAATGTCTGCTATTTTTACCCACTCAATCTTTTTCCCCCAAAATCATGGGAAAACACCCCCGCAAGTTTCACGTGGCCCCGAAAAAATGATAGTTGGAAGACTAGTTTCCTGTTGGGATGGCCTATTTTCAGGGGCTATGTCAGTTCCAGGGGAGGGTATCCAATTTCTTCAAAATTAAAGCTATGGTGCTGGAAGTAAAAAAAAGATTTCCTGAACCAACATTTTTCCTATGAAATACTCGCAAGTTGAACTTAAGGGTCATTTTCCCGTTTGGCACCTGTGGAAAAATCTCTGAAATTCCATCACCCTTTGGGGGTGGTAGAATCGAGTGAATTGGTCCGCTCAGGGGAGTTTATTGATTTGCGAATCTTCGAAAAAAAAATCCATGGTTTCTTTCGAAAAAGGCGAGGAATTGTATGGTAGAAAGATGAGGAAGAAGATACAACTAACTATATGGGTGTTTCCAAAAATAGGGGTACCCCAAAATGGATGGTTTAGAGTGGAAAACCCTATTAAAATGGATGATTTGGGGGTACCACTATTTTCGGAAACATCCATGTACCTCATGATTTTTTGCGGACTCTAGAGCTCTGGTTGTTTTCACATCATCCCCCATGTTAATGCGCACCCCCTCTCAATATCTGGGTGAACATATCGCAAGTGTGGGCCTTCTTCCACCAACAGGATCGCTGGTTGGATGTATTAACAACCCACATTCTGTGTGAGATTTTAGGTCCACTTGCGGTTCCCACAACAGGTTCAGCTGGGGAAAACTGACGATCCAGCTGGACCCTGCAAGAATGGTTGTCCTGGCCAAGGTCAAGTTGGGCCAGGAAAATTTGTTGTAGGAATGCTTGTGGTTTACGACTCCGAAATTTGACGAACAGATACCAAGAATGATGGGCCTTGGAAAATGTATCTCCTTTCAAAAGATGGCTCTTTTAGGTATCTATGTTAAATGTTAGGGGGTTTTTCTCTTTTTCCCATAATGCAGGGTTCAGTGGAAAATGGCCGGAAACGATCGTCTCAGAGATACACCCCTTCTCCACTGAACCATGATGGGAGGAAGAGTAGATATTCGCAGTTGACCCTTCGGAAAGTGTAGGGCCAGGGTCTGAAGGCAAGATTCATTCTCTCTTGACATGTCAATTTTGATGGGTACCTGGGGGTATGTCCTAGGAGTTTCTTGGAATTTTCTTAGAAACATGGTAGCAGATTGACAGACAAAAACTAGCTGGTGCGAACGGAAGGGAACATTTTTTGGTGCAGTTGGAGTATTTAGAATCCCTTCTAATAGGGAGAACAATAGGTAGCGATTTGGAGCTGAATACCCCAGGTTTCGATCAGCACATAGGAAATTCCAAAAAAAGTGTCAGTTGTTCGAGGGAAAAAATCTTCAAAATATCCCCCATGCGATTGTTTTTCGGGACGTTTTCCAGTTTTGGTGAAATGAAATCGTTCACCTGGTGAAGCAGGAAGGGAAATCCCATCCTTCGAGGGGTTGGAATCATTTTCATGACTGACATGTAGAAAAACATACAAGGTCCAATCACTCCTAGATGAAACGATTTTGTGGTGAATTGGTTGATCCTGGATTAACTTTTCAACAAGACTTGCATCCAAATTCAAAATACAAATAATTGGAAAGGATTCCCAAACCATAACTAGTTGGTGGTTTCAACCCATTTGAAAAATATTAGACAAATTGGATCATTTCCCCAAGTAGGGGTGAAAATAAAAAATATTTGAAACCACCACCTAGAAATAAGGATGATAATTATTCCATTATCTATAGGGTTTTAACCATCCCAGGTGGTGCAGGATTTTTTCCATCAACAGTAGGAAAGGATTCCCAAACCATACACGTTAGGTGTTTCTTTTTTGGGTCCGGGTCCCGGGTCGGTATGTTGGAGGTTTGGCACCTGGAAGCAAAGGTGGTGCGAAAGGTCCTGGCCTCAAATCAGTTCGGATTCCGAATGGGAAAATTCACCCAGCAATCGAAGTTGAGAAGTTGACAAGAAACCTTGAGGTCCCGTGATTTTTTGGAAAAAATGTTGGGTAAGATTTGTTGGATTCACCAAGCCAAAGTTTGGCAAAGTTTAGGCAATTCGACACCAAGAAAAATTGCCGATGAAAAATGATGATTGGCAGATGATCCTTTCCTTGTAAAATGGTTCCTTTTCGGAAGCTATGCTAAACTTCGGGGGTGTAAAGTTCCCAAAAGCAGTAAAACAAAAAAGGTTGATAACTTAGGATACACCACATAAATCAAGGGCTTGAGAACTCAGGGCAACACTGGAATTTAGTGATTTTGAATCTGTCATTGCTTCTTCTGGAAATGCCAACTGTTCATAAATCGTAGATGTGCTCAAACGGCTTGGAACAAGTAAAACACCCTATTCAACCTCAAATAGTGATTCCCCCATTGAAAGTTGCTCTGTTTTTAACCAGGCGCAAATCAGAAGGCCAGGGTCGTCCATTTCACCACCGGATTTTTTTACCACGGAAAAAAAAACAACACCGTGGGCGCCCGGACGCCAAGGGGTCAGGAGGATCAGAGCTCTTCATGACCTTCCAGTTGTGGTCGAAGTTGACTACCCTCCCTGAAACTAACAGCAAAAACCCCTGAAAATTGGCGATCCCAAAAGGAACTTTCAGCTTTCAACCATGAATTTGCAGGGGCTATGCTGGTTTCAGGGAGGGTATTGTTTTAGTTGTGGGGTTTGTTTATTTCATCAACCATTCCAAAAAAAAAACTATTCGGCTTCAATGGTCATCTTGACACCTTTGGTGGCCTGAGAATAGGGATCGTTAAAATGCTCCAAAAGTAAAACCAGCGGCAGAGTTGTGGGCGATTTTTTTCCATTTTTTGGTTTGGAGCCTCCCCAAAAACCAACAAACCATCACCCGAGAATTTTTGGGGGTTGGATCAAAATCAAAACCTTTGGAACTTGTGGAAAAACACGAATCTTCTGGCCCCCTCCGAAGCGGCTTTCTGAAGGAATTCTCTCATGAATCAAGTCTTGGGCCCTCCAAAAGGTGTTGCTGGAACCTGAAAATACCCCTGAAAGGAAAAGGAGACACATCGACCCAAACCACCAAATTGCTGGGTTCAAAATGGTAGTTTTTGGGGAGTATCTCCATCATGCACCACCAGTTCTCAGACCCTGCTTTGCCGTACATGACATACCAGCAAAAGTCATCTATTGGAACGAACCGGCACTTTTCGCACATGTAAATGAGCATAAGAGCCCCTGGCATGCTTGGCCCTCCCGTTATGCTTCTGCACATGTTTAGGGAACTTGCTATGTCGTCCCTGTAAGTTTCGCACGATTTTGTGTTCATCTCCTTCATCCTGCTCAAGTAGCTTGAGATCGGATCCACATAAACATAGGGCAGCTGTGAAATGTCCAAACTTCCACGCGCTGCAATTTCTTTCCTCATGTCCCAAACGAGCAGGTCAACGTTCAGATTGTCCGATGCTGAGACCTCCTTACTCATTCTGTTGCAGATGCTGGTTAGCGGGTGTCTGCTGACCAGTCTGTTCCTAAATTCATTGCCTCGGCACATGGCAGAGAATTCTCGCCTGCGTATCGGCTCAGTTCTCCCCTTGTTCCAACAGTCTCTGCAATAAGATAACGTTCCGTCCGGCAGCTGGTAAGGATACACCGCAGAGTAGGGCAAGCACTTGCCCCTCAGCAAACAAGTTTCACCCTCGCATTTGAACACCTTTGGGCTGAAGTCATGGGGATCACACTTGGTGCTAACTCCAATGCGCCAGAGGCCATCATAGTAACGTTTATCATCGTATGATTCTTGACCATCTGACATGGCCAGTGAGTTCTGCACCAGATCTGTTGTTCTGCGCATTAATGACTGTCTGCTCATAAAACGCCATGATTAAAAGAAAACAAAACATCTCCTTGGAGGATAATCCCATTTAGTAAGTGGTTAATAACCATGGTGATAGTAAGTCCCCTAAAGATAGGCAACGTTCCCCATTGCAAATGGCCAAAATCCATGGCTGAAATAGATGGGGGTGATCCTAACTGCTCACATCCACTAGGAGCCCATCCTCCAAGTCTTCACCAACCTGCCATTCTCGCAGCTGTGTAAAGGATTCCCCGCCTGTTGTGATGGAGCTTTACCATTGCAATATGCCATCCACTTTTCCAGCAAAATGGGCCTTGCTTCTTTTCGCACAACAAAAACATGGCCGAGGCTTAATGGGAGGGAATGAATGGAGCCCAATCTGGTCTCAGGTTTTAAGTAACAAAATCTGTTTTTTTTGGATGTCGGTGGGAAATTTACCCATGTGAATTCTTCTGTCATGTCATACTTTTGATGAGAGTGTTGACGACTTATCCTAGAAACAATTACCATAGGGTGAATCTTTTGTTTAATTCTGGATATTCTATCTGGTTTACGCACACACTTGCCCACGCAATTCACAGGATACACAAATGTGACATGCCATTTCCTAGCTTTGTGAATCACCTCTCAAATCATGCACTTCTTGGAGATTGCGCTTGATACTGGGAAACGTCAATAAAGCTTCAGGTTAGATGATATAGCCCCCTTCTCTTTTCTTCAGTTGCTTCAAGGTCGCTTGTTTTTCATAGGGTGGGTCGTTCGGGTGATTGGATTTTCAGAATCTAGAGGTCTGTTTCTCCTTCAAATTGGAGAACGTCTTCAGTGGAAAAAGTGAGGGGTCTTCCAAAAGCTAGACTCCTGAAATCCAACATATATTCCCCTGCTAAAGGTGCAGTTTTAGTGACTTCCATTAAAACATTTAAAATCCCACCACATTTGAAGCGGCTCCTGCGCTATAAGGGACACAGTTTGCGAGACTATCAAAGTTTCCATTCCAGTTATCTATCTTCCAAACATTTTCCCCACTCATGTACCATGGAAATCCACAGTGTCTCGGTTGGAAAAACACCGTCGACTCTTTTGGATTTTCACCAACCCCCAAATCCTCTCCCCAAAATCCACTCCAACCAACCCAACAAAAAAAAGGGGTGAGGTGTAAACCTTGGAAACCAAAATGGGGGGGTGAAGACCTTCCAACCCGAAACCAAATGATCCAACCCATCTTTTGGAGAAAACGACTCCCGCGAACCTCTTGGGCAAAACAAAAAAAACCGACCTTTTGCCCAAGAAACTCGTACTTCTCTCGCACAAAGCCAGGACCATCGCAAAGGGGTGAAGCCAGCATGATCTGATCGGATTTTTCGACGAAGGGATTTCTGGATCAACAACTATTTTTTGGATCCCCAATGGTCCATGTATGGAATTTTTACCTACATTTACCAAAGAAGGATCTTGGAAATTGGCATTTTTTCTTTCCCACAGTGCAAAAGCCACTATACAAACAAGACAAACCCAACAAAAAAACTCTACAGTCTCTGAAAGTAACGGTTCCTTCCTAAAAAATCAATGGTTGGGAGATGAAACTTCTGTTAGGGCCCCGCCTATTTTCAGGGGCTTTGCTGCTAATTTCAAGGAGTGTACATGCAAATCAACAAATTTACAATGGTTGCGTGGCAACTTGTGCCAGCATCAACCCCCCATGAAGCCATGAGCCGAATGTTCTATGTCATTCCAACGTCCCCACCCTTTCATCAATGTCAGGACTTTGATTTGCTAAACGTTTAGATGTTGGACAAAAAACCTTTGCGAATCCAACGTTTGATATTCCCAATTTCCCTCGATGTTGTACTAACGTCAACGTTGTAGAAATGAATTTCCAAATCTTTGACCCAAATCCCTTTCCGTAATTTCCGGGTCCCGTTTACTCTAAGAAATCTCGAATCTCGAAACCTCCAACAAATCCCACCCAAAAAAAATCCCCCTCCAAAAACAATTTCATCACCTCCAGAAACCTCCAACAAATTTTTTTTATGTCCCACACACACACATTAAAAAAACCAACACAATTTCATCACCTCCAGAAACCTCCAAAAAAATTTGAACTTCCCACGCACATAAAACAACCCAACCAACAAAGCACCAACCTGTCTCAGGTTCTTCCGCAGCAATGCCAAGGTCTGCAAGTTGCTGCATAAACCTTTCACCTTGGGGAAACCAAGGGTTGACAAGGAACACCCCTGGGGTTCACCCCTCCCTCACCCACTAAATCTTTATTTGGCACTTTTACTGGGGGGGGGTGTGGATCCAATGGATACCCTTTTTTGGGATGAATCCAACACTGCTGTTGTTGGACAAAAGATTTGGATGAAATCTCAAATTTGTTTTCAAATTTGAAGTTTTGAAAATTAAATAAATACTATTTCTATGCAATTCCAGCCTTGCGGGCTTGTCGGATGGTCAGGGGCTGGGACCATGAGCCATGTTTGTGAATGCGATTTCCACCTCACCAGCTTTGGCTCTCAAGGGACAGGTAAGAACAAAGCGGTTCTGAGTTTCTCCCACCAGAATGCCTTTTGCAAACCTTGCAAAGACTTCCCATTGGCTTACCGTCTTGTAAGTACCAATGCTGCGACATGCCCTTGGACACGCCGCACTCGACACAGGTAGTGTGGCTCGTAGTAGTGCAACCGGCTGGGTTGCGTGTGAGGAATACCCGTCGCTGGTCCGATGGCATTCTTTTCCATTGACTGTCCAATCCACCCGGCAACGGCCGTGCAGCAGCCAGCCGTTTTTGCCTTTTTTCTTGTCAAGCTTTGGCCGCTGTGTTTTGGACCGCCGCCAAAGAACGCGCCTGCATGGCATCCTCGAGAGCTTCTCGCGGGCACAAAGTGCGCACAAAGCACTCATTGTACATATGCCATCGTCAGTGTTTTCGAAGCTGTGGTATTGTGAAAATGGAAGAGACATATCGGAAGAGAAAACCTTACCAACCCCCACTGTTTAAGAGAAGTCTTTCCAGACAACTTTTTCGCAGGTTGCAACGAAAAAATCCTGCCATTCGAATATGGTTACCCTGGAAGTCCAAACACCACTTTTTTAAGTTGGTTTACGCACCACCCTTTTTTAATTATTATAGTGAGGGTTTGTCATCATCCGAAAGGAACCACCATTAAAACAACTGGCAACGACTTCCAGGGATTACAAACGATTGCATCATCAGGGTTGATCGTAATTACGCACCAAAAGTTCAACAAGAAAAGCCCCTGAAAAAGTTACAAAGGGACCCCAAAGGGAAACCGGCATTGTCTTCCTACTGTTGATGGCTGAAATCCTGCACCACCTGGGATAAGCTACCTATCAACCGGTGCAGGATTTCTTCCTGCGGATTTAATACCTTGAAACTTTACCCGGAAACAAGAACCATCACCTATTCTCAACAAAAAAACCACCATCCAGGGCTGTTACCCTAGGGAACTGTCCCACATTTCCTCCCAGTCTGCCCCTGTTTTGAGTTGAGGATATGTATCTCCTGGAGGGCCCAATAGGTAGATTCATCCTGCAGTCACACCCACTTACAACTAGGGTCAGGTAGGGTTTACTGGGGTCAAACACTCTCATTTACAACTGGGGATTTCCGCCCCTTCCTGTATGGGAGAAAGGGTACACCCCTGAAAACTAACATGGCTAGCTGGAAAAACCACCTCATTTTCAATAGGAACTACATCTTCTTGCGTGGTGGATTTTCCATAGCCATGTCATGTTAGTTTTTTTGCGGGGTGTAACTGCTCACGCATCCATCTCCCCCCGTCCAACTGCAGTACCTTGGTGATGTAAGCCTCCTGGCAGTTGTTCACCGTGGCTTTGTTTGCACCCCCGAGTTGCTTGGATTTGCGACGGTTATGATGCAAAAGGACAAAGTTCCAAACATATTCCCGAAATGGTGGTGAACAATGGTGATGAATCCCATGGTAGAATCCAAAAAAAAATCACCAACTAAACAAATCCCAGGTTGTGGTAGAAATGAATTCCCCCCAAAACTTTGAAACAGCAACAACCCACAAAACAAGCAAAATCCGGGTGAGCGCAATCAGGGGTTCTTACTTTGGTGCTTGATGGCACAGTTGGATCTTTGGGGATGATGTAATGAGTCATCATTCTTGGAGAACATCGGCAAAAACCTGGCTGCAAACTTTCAATTCTGACACTGCTGAACATCTGAAATTTGGTACCCAAGTAGGATTCTGTCTATTGTTCGTGTGTGTTCCCCAAACTTATTCCTGAAAAGGGACTATTTTAAAAGGAACTTTTAAGATAGAACACCTGTTAGTTCACTGGGGTGTTTTTGAAGAATCCCACCCCCTATGGTGGACGTTTCCTTCCGTTGGGAAGATCTGAAGATCTCAACTTGGATTCGCGACTCCTTCGATGGTTGGAAAAACTTCCAAACAAAATTTTCTCCCAAAAGGTGGTTGAAATCCATGGCGATGCATCCCATATGGTGCAATCCGATAAAAAATCCACCAACTAAGCAAATCCAAGGCAATTGTTCGTTTTCAGGGTATTGATGGAAGAAATCCGGCGATCACCAGCTAACATGTATGAAACCCTGCCAAGAATGGGATATTTACCATATGAACTGATGAACGCCGGATTTCCGAACCAGCAACAGTATCATCTTTTGCCCCCCGCCTGAGAATGAGCTGCAAATTCACCGATGCCAATGGCATTCAGCAAGCTGTAGCAAACCTTGGGTGTCTTGGAGCAACCCTTGTGACTAGAGTAGGCAGGAACATGTGGGCGGACATATCCTTTTGTACATAACTGCAAAATGAAGCTCATTTACGGAACACAAGATTCGAAACAAGAAAGGTGTCAAGGTTGTTTCGAGATCACTCTAATTTCCAAAAGCTTGACCAAGTCAGGTTTTGGACTAACATGAGACCCAAATTAGAAAATGATCAGGATTTGCTGTGTTTGTCCCTTAAACATCGCAAAACACGGGTGGATGAATACATCATTTTACGGCCTCACTCTCACAGCGGTGAAAAAGGGACATGAACCTCGCAAACCCTGATGATTTGTCCTTTTCATTTCGGGGTCGATTTCTCAGCTTCTATGCTAATTTTTCAGGGAATTTTTTCAGTAAAACAACTTAGAAGTTCTCATCTCAATCCTCGAATATCGAACCATCAACAACGTCGGTTACCAGTATGAATCACTTTGAACCACCAACCGGTGTGGAACAAAACTTCTCGCCACTTGGGCCAATTTAAGATAGGCAAAAATCAAAAAGTAAGACTTACCTATTATTTTACCTGCCAACAGAATCACCCCAACATCCTGCCTGTCATTCATGAACCCCCCCAAAAATAGCCAAACAAAAACCTCGCAAGTCAAGCCGACCATTAAAGGAATAGTTGCCTGGAATTGTTCCCTACTACATCCCTGAAAACTAACATGTCCCCTAAAAAGGCACTATTTCAATAGGAAATACATCTTCCAACCATTGATTTTCAGGGGACATGTTCGTTTTCGGGGGGGGTAAAACAATGCTGTTTTCCGAAAGGTCATTCAAAGAACGAGAATTTTCCATCTTTTGAGTGACGAGACCTATCAAGAAACAACAGCTGGCAGTAAATTCCTATCCTACTGTTGATGGCACAGAAATCCGGCGTTCAAACACCAGTGGAGCTTGGTAGTGAATGTCCAAGGTTTTTATTTCCATCCCAAGTGCTGTAGCTGGATTTCTGAACCACCAACACGACCAACCAACCCAACTATTAACTATGACACCAACCCAAACTTCATGCATTAGTAGGTCAAAATTTGCATCAATTTGCCTAATATCTATTTGCATCAAGTTGATTTCCCCAATCAATTGGGTGTCTTTTCCTTGAATTTGCCTTTTCGATGCAAAAGGAACAAGTTGCAAACATCTTCTCCCAAATGGTGGTGAAAAATGGTGATGAATCCCACAGTACAATCCGAAAAAAAATCACCAACTAAACAAATCCAAGACTTTAATGACCACTGTGATACTGTTGATGGAAAAAATCCCAAACACCAGTTGAGCTTGGTAGTGAATGTCCCACCTACTGTTAATGGGGTTCAGAAATCCGGCGCTCACCACTTGGGATGGTGCTAAAACCCTGTAAATAATCGGGTATTTACCATATCAACTGGTGAACGCCGGATTTCTGAAGCATCAGCAGTATTGTCCTGGTTGGTGGTTTCAACCCATTTGAAAAATATGCTCGTCAAATTGGATCATTTCCCGAAGTTTCAGGGTAAAAGTAAAACATATTTGAAACCACCACCTAGTTAGGCAATTAAGCCCCAACAACTAAAAGTTAAACCTGTAATTGTCCTCACTTGTTATTCTTTTGAGAGAATATCCCACCAACTACAGTGTTTAGCAATGGAAAAGTGGACCCGGATTGAGTCGATGTATTTCCTATGGAAAATGGGGATCTCCCAGCAATCGTTATGTGAGTCTACCAGAGGGGTACATCAAGCAAATTCCAAAAATATTTGAGTTGCCACCAAGCAACCCGACTATTACACCAGTTGGGCTTTGTAGTGAATATCCCACCTATCCAGTGTTTACATCAAATTGGTTTGTCCTTTTAATCATCCCAACCGGTTCCCAACCAATCCAAGGATGCCGGGGCGCCCTTGAGCCATGGGTGTTTCCTACCAAGGTCACGGCAGGTACGCCTTGGAGATGAGCATCATGGGTACGCCCTACCTGTCGATGTTACCATTGGTATGTCTAAGCTTCCTATGATGTTTTATTGTTTCCTATAAGCTTTTCATACCCATAGGATCCATGGGACTGGTATATTTAACACATTTGGTTGATTTTTATGGTAAATAAAGGCTGCTATATACTGCCAGTTGGGTGATTATATGTTTTTTTTTTTCCAAAAATGGGGCTACCCCAAAATGGATGGTTTATGATTTATAATGGAAAACCCCTAATTGAAATGGATGATTTTGGGGGTATCCCCCCCCTTTTTTTTTTTGAAACACCCATATATGGTATTTTTCGCATTTTTAAAGCATCATTTCATATGATGTAAAAAAATGGTAGAAATGATGGTTGAATTAATCTGTCATCATTTTGAGAGGTGTTTTTTGTTTAGAATCAACAGATTCACGTTGGTGAAGAAGGTTTTTGTAGGCTCAAAGTCATCGTGTAAAAAATAATTGGGAAGGTGCTAAAACCCCGAAGCCGATGTTTGGTGAGATATGTACAATTTTCTTAGATTTGCTTGGAAACGGTGGTTGGAAAAAAGTTCCAACACATATTCCCCAAATGATGGTTTGCAATAACTAGCCGCTATAAAAATCATGTGGCGCTGCAAAAAAAAATGCCGCATCTTTCAGAAAAACCTCCATCTAACCTCAAGCCATTTGGGGGGTTGTAACCCTCGGGTCTCCACGCCCATCAGCAGTGATTCACAGGTTGTAGTCGTGTTGGAATAAGGGAAGGTATCAAGAGCAATGTCCACCTGGCGGGACCCAAAACATCCTTCATCCTTCGACCAAAAACAACGGTCCCCCGACCCGACCTGGCGGGGATGGAAAAAAACATGGATTTTTACGAGTCCACATAGCAAGGGAGCTACCCCAAAAAATCTTGAGTTGAATAGAAAACTACCCCAAGCTCAACTTTGGTTCTAACTGGAAGGTGCAATTAAAAAAAGTACACCTCCCGAAAAACTAAGATGAATGAACATGTATCTCCAATTAAAAATGGGTGATTTTCAAACTATCCATGTTCGTCTTTCGGGGGGGGGTATGTAACAAAGCATCACCATGGGACCTACATCTAGGCGAATTGGGATTCCATTTTTTCATCGGAGGTGCCATTTTTCGATTGCTCTTCAGGATGGATGCCTCAATTGGTAAGAACCCCATAGCTTTTATTAGCTGACTAACCTACCCATTTTGCATCAATGTATTGTGTATTTGCCTACATTTACCATAGAAATCGACCATACCATACATGGATTGTTCTATCCCTAGTTGAAAAAATTGAATTTGACCCCAATAAACCCTCTTTAAGCTTAGTTGTAACAGGAAAGCACCATGAATAAATTGAATAAATCCACTTACAACAGTTAGGGGAACCCATCAATTAATCTGGAAGCTTCTACGGCAATCTGAATGCCTCTTGAACCTTTGCTAATTATATTTGATGATCCAATCAACTATGTTGGATCTATGCTTCGCGAAATATTGAACTTAAAAAAGCCAGGACACGATAAGACCGGGCAAACAAGATGTCAATCGATTAATTGCATGGCTACTCTCTTTGGAGGCAGCTAGTAACTAAACCATACCTATCGAATATCTAATAACACACATTTAGGCTTTCATCACACGTGAGGGCACGTACTCCTTCAAGGATATTTCACTTGGCCAAATTCTGGTAACGGAAGGAGCAAAGGACAGGACATCGCCCTTTCCAAGTGGAAATACATCTTCCAATGGCCAAGGTTCTACCATTGCTATGCTTGTTGACTTACAAGTCCATTTTAGGTGGTGGGTGGAACCACCAGTTGAAAAGAAAACATACGGTATATTTTGATAGAAAACGGGATGATCCCACTCCCAGTCCAGTAGCAGTGGCAAATGAAGCTTTATCATTAGGAACTTCCTACTAAAAAATATGTGTGTCCAACTGGATCATCTCCCAATGCGGATCGGGCTGCAAATACACATTTTGAATGAAACAAGCATACCGTTAGGAAACAGGTCAATTCACCCCAATTTATAAGTGGGTTCATGAAAGCCAGTTGCAATCAGTACATTGAATCCACAAAACATCCGGGTTTGTGGGGACACTCACCAGTATCATCCGGCATGCTCAGGACATACAGATTTTCACGTCTGAAAACCCAACCGAAGGGCCCTTTTTGGAACTCGCTGCATATAGACCCGGTCTGCAGCCATTCAACTCTTCAATACGGGAAATCCTTGGGTAACACTTGTCGTACCCCCTTCACTATATATAGCTATATGTTAAATCTGCGAAAAAAAACGGAGCCCCCCCCAAAAAACAAAAACCCTCCACTCTTCGGTCTTCGTTTTTTTTGGGTAATTTTCGTCCCTTCGTTCGCAGCCAACCGATCACTGAGGGTTGAGATCTCTCGTTCAAATCGTGCCTCGTTGTAAATGTTCAAATGTTCAAATGACGTAGGAGCCAAGGCCATCAGCTTCAACCTGGAGGAAGGCCATTTCTCTCCCCGTGAAAGCCGTTGGCTGTTGATGTGATATTCCATGGGAGATCCATGTGGCATGGTTCATAGAGATACATGTAATGGTTCATAGGAATCCCCTTTTTTTTTTAACTGGGAGGTGGTGGTTGTTAGTTGTTGGTTCAAAACACATATGTTTTCAAAAACATGAATCATGAAATACTGATTGCTTCATAAGGATCCTTTTAACGGCTTATTGTAAATCCCTATGTAACTGGGTAGGTATAATCCCCTACATACAGAAAATAACCAAGATTTTTGGTCACCGCTCAGGTGGTGGTTCTGGTTCTGGTTGTTCATGGGGAGGGCAAAAAAAACAGGCTGTTTGGGATGCCCATTAAACACTCTTCATCCAAATGTCCAATGGACTACTGGCTGGTTTCTTTCTGGAACATGAATTTGTCATTCAAACATCCAAAATCAGAGTACGGCTGTCTTCTGCTTGTGGCCCAACATCACCACGTTTACCTCCATCCCTCAACACAGCAGCAACAATTTTTGGATACACCCCCGAAAACTAACGAATGTCCCCCTAAAATGGGACCATTTCAGTAGGGAATACATCTTTCAACCATTGATTTTCATGGGACATTCGTTAGTTTTCAGAGGAGGGACATTGCCGTCTCCACCTGTGCTCCGGAATGCCACAAGCTTTGAACTTGGCGATGAAGGTGGCCTAAGGCATCACAGGTGGATTCCACTTAGCTTTGGCGACGGTTATGATGCAAAAAGAAAAAATCCAAAAAACATTATCTCCCACATGATGTTGCAAAATGGTGGTTTCACATAGTAGAATCCATACAAAAAAATCACCAACTAAACCAATTCAGGGATAAAGGGTGAGGTGAGATGGCCTGGGTTTCGTTGAGGGCAAAAACTATGAGAGTTGCTTGGGTTTTGGGTAGGTAGCTCCCAATCGCTCGCTCGCTATCATGAAAGGTTTTTTTCCGTATCCGGCTCCTTAACTCCTTGCATCAAGCATCACCTAGAAAAGGGATCATGGCACCATACCGGGTTCTTCAAAAAAAACAGCCATGGCACGCGACAAGCTTCTAACCTTCGTAGCCCCCTCCATCCCCCACTTCAAAGTTGCAACTGAAAAGGGTTGAACGTACCTAACTTGAATGGCTGTTTTTTCTGAAGGCCGACGGCGACAACCCGAAACAAACAACTTTGAAGTTGGGGGGCACGGGGGACCCCACGCTTGAATCTACTGTTCTATCGGATGGCTGTTTTTTATGAAGAACCCGGA
>DF239666.1:84131-175251 GCA_000507305.1 Breviolum minutum Mf 1.05b.01
AAAGTGCTCGTGTTGCGTGTTGTGTTGACTGTGTGTTGCGTGTGTGTTGCATGTGAGTTGCATGGCAGGGCCACGCAACACAGGCATCATACTTCCAAAGCCCAGCGCCTGCCACACAAAAGAGCAGCATGCATCCCAAAGTGCTGCACCTGCCATACAAATACCATCGGAACTTTAATTTATCAAATTTGTAGTTCAGATTGCTGCCATGATATTTTGCATCCTCTGTCCTACTGTCAGCAGAGACCGACAATGCCCTTCTNAGTTCAGATTGCTGCCATGATATTTTGCATCCTCTGTCCTACTGTCAGCAGAGACTGACAATGCCCTTCGTTTCAGTCCGGGGAAGATTTTTTGTATCAACATTCAACAACTTCGTCCTTGCAGGACGAAGTTGTTGAATGTTGATACAAAAAATCTTCCCCGGGTTCTTCAAAAAAAACAGCCATGGCACGCGACAAGCTTCTAACCTTCGTAGCCCCCTCCATCCCCCACTTCAAAGTTGCAACTGAAAAGGGTTGAACGTACCTAACTTGAATGGCTGTTTTTTCTGAAGGCCGACGGCGACAACCCGAAACAAACAACTTTGAAGTTGGGGGGCACGGGGGACCCCACGCTTGAATCTACTGTTCTATCGGATGGCTGTTTTTTATGAAGAACCCGGTAGATTCTGATGACTTCATGATTGAAGTCACTCTCACCGACTTTGTCTTCAACTTTCCTCGCAAAGCAGAGGAATATGAGGATCAAGGACAAGAATTGTGGACGACTTTTGAAGAATTGAATTCCATCAATGAGACGACATGCAGGAGCAAATGCCACAACAAATTACATTGCTTCAATTATTTCGTCAGTGACGCTGGATGTTTCTTCATGCAAGGAAACACAACAAAGTTGGAAAACCACATCTCAAACATCTCTAGCATCTCATGGTCATCCAGGTCATCTAGCCTCTATTCCAGCCGCCAAATTTCAGGTGAATTTGTTGGATGTAGGCAGACTTCTGAGACTTCAGGCAGATGTCCAAATGGCAAGGATTTGAATGGCTTGCTTCGGTTTGAAGGCATTAGTCCAGATTGGAGAGGCAGCTTAGCAAATTTGGGATTTGCACTGAACTTGGATGTTGGTGGTCAACACTTCGCAGCAGAGAGCCAACTAATCCAACTACGACGTGGTATTCCCTTCGCCAATGATGTTATTGGATGCCTTTTGGCAGAAGACAATGACCACAGGACCAAGATCATCGAAACCAATTTGTGGATTGATGCAGGAAACATAGTTGTGAATGTCTCAAAATTTGACCCTGAAAACATCACTGCATTGAAGCTGTCAGTGATGCCATTGCTCCCAGACCCAGTGCCCTGGCTGAAACAACATTTGAATAACTTTGAAGCTGACAAATTTGCATCACTTGTTTGAAGTGAAGTTTAATCACAGCCAATCATCCCCAATCACAATTGCTTATATGAAAATGCACATCGCAACATGCATAGGAGAGGGACCCCACATGACTGCACGTGAAAAGTGTATAAGTAGACACAAGGTGAATACACTGGTGAGTTCAATGTGCATTGTTTTGCTGGTGGAATCTTTTTCTCTGGTGCCAGAACACTTGAACGCATGTTACGTTCAGAGTTTATAAACATATTGGGGGTGATATAATTTTGAGACTTGCAGTCTATATTGTGATGTGGATGTGCATTGCTTTTTTGTGCATCCTTTGGTGATATTTGTTGTGCATTCTTTGGGAAGGGTGGTTTGCAAATCACTTTTAGTAAACAATGCAGCTCACTGAAGAAAAGCTCCATTCGCCCACTGGCACATGCGATTTGCATTTGATGTGGGTTTTAAGGAATCACTAGTGCACATTCTGGCTCGATTGCAGAGAAATTTCACTTCATAAGATTACTTGCTGTTGTGCCCAGTGTTCCTCCTGACTTGACTTGACTTGACAGTTTTTGCCAATTCATCGAATACACTGAGGCCTTTGTGGTGCAATGGGAAGTCGCCACAACTCTGGAGATGCCAACAGATTTTGCCATTTGCACGAAATGCAATGAGAGCCCGCTATTGAGCGAACGGTACACCCTCTGCGGTGCAACGCCTGGTATCGGTATCGATGCGAAGCCCATTACTATCACAGTGGATCCTTGGAGTGGGCGGCCAGAATCATTTCTGCGCTTTACAGTTGTTCCGAAAAGTTCCCAAGTGAAGGACAAGAAGGACAAGGTGATGATTTTTTTAAAGTGCAAAAATCATGGTCTTCTTTTCTTCTTTGTTTTCTTATTGAAAGCCTTGTGGTGTTCTTTGCTGTTTACTTACTTAGTGTTTTCCTTATTGTTTTCAATTTAGATTTGATCCACCCTGGAGGCACCCTTGGCAGAGCACATGGTCCGCATGAACTTTCAGGTGGATAGTCCCGCTGCTTGGGCCGCTGAGTACCACAATTGCACATTGCTCAAGCGCAACGTCTCCGTGGAGAAGCATTTGTTCGAATCGGCGGATGCTACGTGCCAACTCCTCCGGAGTTGTTCCGAGGAGACACTTGCGGATCTGTGCGAGTTGATCGCACGAAATGGCTTGGGTGGTCCTATGGTGCATGTAGGATATGGTGAATTCAAACACGTGCCAGCACTGCTGCCGCCCCAAGGGGTCCTCAAAGCTTTGGCATGCCTGAAGGATGTTGGGCATGATGCATGTACAATGCCCACAGCATGGCACCATGACAGCACAGGGCTGCATTTGCAAGGGCATGGTGCCAAAGTTCCAGTGAAGTTTGTGGTGGCACAACTGGAAGAGATGGATGAGACAAAGGGATCGGCCTGGTTGCACGCCATGAATGTCACCAGCGAGTCTCAGTGCGCCGAGTGGAAGGATGATCCAGCTTTGTTTGATCGGGAACTTGCCAAAACAGCTTTAGAAGTTGGTCAAATCACAGCATTAACGAAGGTGCTGCGCATTCTTGGCCATTGGAAGCCGGGCATGCCACAAATATTGTTGGATGCATTGGTGGCATCACACAGACTGGAATTAATGCAATTGATGGAAGTGACTCCACAGCACAGTTTGAGTGATACCTTCTCGGGCGTCAAGGCCTTAACTGCAGCTTTGGACGATGCTTCAGATCTTTGTTTCACCAGTCTGGCCCTGAATCTTGCGGAGAACTTGGAGCACCTCAGGGTGAATTGCTTTAGGTGCAATGATTTTGCGAAAATACCGTCGGCCAAAGCGTGGATCCAGCTCTCCAGTCAAGTGGCCAAGGCCAAGATCCAGCATCTCACCCTGGACCATTTCATCGTCACAGACGTGGGAATAATCGTACATCAAGCAAAGTCTCTGAAGAGTTTGATGCTGCAGCATAACCAGATCTCTACGCTTTCCAAGGAGGCCTTCAGTGGCCTATCCAACCTGAAGGCTGTGTACCTGATGGCAAACAAGCTGACGGAGCTTCCCACGGAGGTCTTCAGTGGCATACCCAACCTGGAGTATTTGGACCTGCGGGGCAACCATCTCAAAGAGGATGACATCCGCGGCCTCCTCTCCAACCTGACGGCCAGGGGGGTTGAGGTAAATTTTTGAGGCAAAGTTCCTCTCTGTTAGGAAGACATCGACCTTGCATGGAACCAAAAAGACGAAGTCGAGTCTGCTGATTTCCTCTCCTCAAAATACCGAGCTCCAACCCCAGTGAAGGCGTTTCACCCTTGGCATGATGCACCATGTGAATTCTTGGTGCCACGCCGATATCATCAAGTTTCAAGCATACCTTCAATTATTGATGACTCATTGATCATATCATTCAGTCAAATTTTATTCAGTCAATCATATTTCAACCACTTTTCATGCTTCCAATGTCAGATTCCTGAGTCATTACTTGCGGTTTTGCACCAGGACTGTGAGATGAAGACCTCAGTTTGCACACAGCCGAGGAGGTTTCCACTTGCTGAGTTGGGGATTGGTTTGGTGCAGGGAGCTCTACACATAAAACGATGTAGTCGATGTAGGTTCGGGTCGGATGACCAGCCTCGGATGGCCAGCCGATTTCAATTACCAGCACCCGGAACTGCCGTAAGCATTTTAAGTCACTAGAGAAATATATATCTCGAATGGGTGAGTGGTGTAAGATACCCAATGTATATACTTCTGTCAAGTACGGTAATTACTTAGAATGGGTTATGAAGGGTGCCACAGCCACATCTCACGGAGGTCATTGAATGTTGAAACATGAACGGATGAGATTTGGATGAGTGAGTGTTCGATTTCTGAACAGTTTGAGGAATCAGAGATGGAAATGTATTAAACGTGAAACCATTTTGGTACATCATAATACCACATCTGATTGGCTGATTAAGGAGGATGTGACCGATCATTGTGTTCTCAAAAAAAATAGACGAGAAACATGGAATTTCTGGCCAGAGGCTCCAAGTGCGAATGGCATCTCCGCGATGGCAATCCTGGCATTTATCAGGCTCTTTCTGTGAAAGTTGCTCAGAAAAGGGAACTCTGAGCAGGGGTCATTAGATTCATTTGAAACATTTGTCATTACGAGTCGCACCTGCCAGAAATATCTCAAAGATCTCAAACATCGATCTAAAAGATAACCGATCCGCCAACATGCCAGATTTCAAGATACCACTGCCAACAGCACCGTGTTCCACCACGGAGGTAAGTCGTCAAAGCTTGACAGCATTGGCGGCATTGCTCACCTGGAGACTTGGAGTTTGAAGTTTCAAAAATCTCACTTTGGCATGGTCAGGTATGTCCTTACCTGCATGGTTGAACTTTAAACATTTTTTTGCGGATGGAAATCTTACTAAAAGTGAACTTTTTTTTTCTTTTTGTCAACTCAGCCAGTGTAGTGTTTGAAAAAAGGTACTACGAAATCGTAAATTCAGGCGGTTCCATCCGATATGGATGAAAAAGATGTGAAAAGTATGGAACATACAATCAAGAAATCATTGATAGGTTGGTGTAGGATTTGATATGTGCTAAAAATCCGTGATTTCTATGGTTTGTAACACGTAAGTTTTGAAATTTCGTCCTTTTCGCTTAAGCATTTCTGGGATCTCGGGGGATCCGTGGCATTGCGGGGATCCATCAGGAAATGGCTGCCTTTGAAGTGCTCGATTTCAAGACCTAGGAGGAGCCACCGAGAACTGCCGACGTGAAACATTTTTTCGAGTTGAAATTCCTTGGAGAGTGGAAGATTGACAAGCAGTGTTCACAGGTTGTTTACATGGTTGTTTTGTTGTTGTTGTTGTTGTTGCTGCGAATTTTTGTTGGCATATTCTTGGTGAAGATTCGGCATGACTCTTGGACAATTTTGGTGAACGAACCGCGAACCATGGGATCTTTGGCTCAGCTCTGCCGCGAAATTTTCGGCAAATTTTAGTTTCACAAATTCGTAGCGGGAATGAGATTTGCCTGCATTTTTATCATTAAGATTGCGAGTGCTGTGCGCTCTGCCGTGGACTTGGAACAGAGTCTTGGTATGATAGGCCAAGGTATGCAAAAAGCAAAAAAGTCGATGCTTTTTGAGTTTCATCAGAAAGTGTGAACATCGCATTGGATCAAAAAAAAGTATGGATTAGATTAAAGTGATTAAAACAAGAGAACTAACTCTAGACCTGGCGAAAAAACACAAAAGAAAAGCAAACAATGCATTCAAGAAGCTGCAAGCAAAACATAGGCAATGTGCAAAAAAAGAAAGGATTTACGATTCCATCATTGTGACCATTCGATCACTGTGAAATTTGTTTGGTGTTGTTTCGTAAACCGTTGGTGTTGAAAAACTTTTTCAAAACTTTGAGGTTTTAGCCTCTTCCGTTTTGAGTGCCATGTAATGTTCAGAATATGACGTCGTGACGCATTTCCTTTCAACGGGTCGGCGTGGGTGGGACCTCATGAAATGTTTGAGGTCATTTGAGGTGTAATGATTTTGCAACCGGGGGTTTAGGCATGCACTGGATCTACATACATGATATAAACAATGAATTGCTGATAGAACTTAGTGGTTTTCAACCTCAGAGGACTTTCGCGAGTTTCTCGCATCGTTGATGTAATTTTGTTGCTCTAAGGACGAGCCTAGAGGATGAGGTTTGCGTATTGAAGACTTGCACGGCGGCCAGCGCTGGGCACTACGAAGTCCATGGCACCGAAGCACAGCAGCTGAGCGGGCAGCTGCGACCACGGCAGCAGTTGCTCGAAAGTTTGATGTTTTTGGAATCGTATTTTTTGTACGTTTCAAATTTTAGAGACGAAAAACGACATCTTCTGTAAAGGTGCCTTTAGATACCTACATATATATATATATATATATACATATATATATATATGAATGTCTCTAAACATATGTTTAAAAACTTCAAATCCCTTGTTGTTCTTGGCATTTGTCGGACTTGACTCGTAACAAAATTTAGTGTGAGTGGTGCCGCCCCGAGGTACTTTGTAGCGATCAGTTGTGATGAACCGATTCAACCAGACGCAAGTGCCTCAGTGGTACAGTGGCTGGATGCCAAGGACACCAAAAATGATGTATCCTTTGGGGGTTGGTGAAATGTAAAGATCTGCTAAGAAAAGTCCCTCTCCACTTGACCTTGGCCGATGTTGTGCTTCATCTGCAGGATCCAGTGAACAACTCCTCCATCCACATCTACATGAATCCATTGATGAAGACCATGCTACAGGGGGAGCCCGCTAAACTTTGTGCAAAGGAGCAGCTTGTCACAATGAAAGTCTCATTTTTAAGAGGTGGACAAGGGGGGGTTTAGGACTGTTGGACTGTTGGATTGTTGGCACTTTTTTTCATTCAATTTTGCCTTCAAACCAAGGGCCGGCAACTGGCAATGTCTTTGCAAGCTGCAGCACAACACAGAGTTTGGTGCTCCTTGGCTGATCCGAAGATACGCACAGTGCCAACTCATCAGTAAACTGATCACCAGCTTACCCCATGTTTTCATCATTTGGCCAAGGCCAAGTGGGTGCCCCAAACCCATCAGAAAATACTCGAAATCCATACGCTTCATTCACCCATCAGCATTGCTTCAGAACCAGGCTCAGCACCTGACACTAAACCCGAGCATCCACTAGCATCCAGTTCTAGGCTTTCAAATGGCTGGCACCTGCTATGCCGAGCGCAGTCTCCCAGAAATGGCTGGCTATGCATCTCAAATGCCCAAGCAGAATGATGGATCTCTTCACAGCAGTAGCCATTTGGTTAGAAAAGATACATGTTCAGCAGTTGGATATTGAGAAATGTCAGCATTTTGCTTGAAGATTTTTCCAACCTGGTTTGCAGTTTCAAGTTTCAAATCTCCCAAAAAAGGCGAACAAACACAACTTTTCACGCGAGAAAAAACCTCACCCGAACGCGTTTTCCCAAAAAAAATCCAGGTCTTAGTCCTGCTGCTGCCAGTGGCAATTGTTTCACCTTATGCAGCCTGGAAAGCTTGGCATCCCACATTCGAGCCACTTGCGAGTCCACCTAAAATCGAATTCAAGTCTATCGAGGTGCCGTCTTCGTTGTGGCATTTCTTGCGGTTTTGTGTTTCGTGTTTTTAGTTCTTGAGGTTTTTTGTTGCCGTTCTAATTTTCTTTTTGAACCTTCAAATTTCACCTTTTTTTGTCGAAGTCATTCGAGTGAAGCATGCAGCATGGTTGTCAAAAGTCATTTGATCGTTTCCCAGATCCACCAGGTGAAAAATCCCATGCAGAACTTTGTGGAAGGATTCAGCTCCTTGGTTGTCGAAAGAGATCCAAGAACTTCATGGTTTAGACCTGGCGCCTATTGAGCCCCAGGTTTTCCAAAAACAGGTGTACCTGTGAGGGGTTCTTACACCTTAAAAAGAAAGGCCAGATGGCTGTGCTGGATGCCTTGGTTCGGTGGCTTTGCCATGTTGGGTTCCATTCCTTTTGATTTGACTCCAAGATGATTGCTCTGCTGGATGCCTTGGCCTTTGCTATGTCTCCTTCAATTTCCTTTCATTTGTCTCCCAGATGATTGTTTGCTTTGCTTTTGGCCGGATCATTTTCCGATGTGTGCTTTCATTTCTCTTCATTTGTTTCCACACAATGATTTTCTTGCTGGTTTCTTGGCAGGATCATTTTCCAATTTCTTTTCATTTGTCTCGAGATGCTTGCTCGGCTGGATGCATACCTTGCCCGGATGTAATTCTTAGTCTCCCACACGGTTTCCGCTGCTGGATGCCTTGGCCGGATCATTTTCCAGCAAGTCTGAGTGCATTTGCTTGCATTTGTCTCCCGCATGGTGTCTTTTCGTGGATTTCTTGGCTGAATGGTTTTGCACTGGGTCTGCTTGCATGTTTCTTCATTTGTCTCCCACATGGTGTCTCTTGTCCTTTGCCTTTTCCACATTGTGTGTCTGCGCACTGCCTCCACGACCTGACAACGAAATAAAAGGCAAAAACATGACGAAGTGATGCCGGTGCCGGTGCCTGACTTTTCACCCTGTGACTTTCGGCTCTACGAAGGCAACAGATGAATTTTGACCACTGACCACAAGGCACCTCCCAGAATCCGTGGATTTTTTGGACATCCAGCAGTAGTGCCACCGTGCCACTTTACACCAAGATCACCAAGATGGACTAGACTCTAGACTCTAGACTCTACACCATATCATACCAGCAGAGCCATAGGCTTCAGCATTTCTTAGATCAAGTCTGGTATTCATAGTTCATACCATTAACTTGCCATTATGTAGGTGAATGGTGACGATTTGTTTGAAGCAAATGAGATTTGCATTCCTTTTTACATCAAGAAACCCCAAATCCCAGGTTGGAGTGCAGGCTTCTTGTTGTCCCTCGCAGCCTTGCAGATGGGAACTCTACTCTTCGTCCGCAAATCCAGTGATGAAGAAGTTTCTCGGTTGAAGATAAGAACAAACTTGGCGAAGACTTTCAGGAAGATATCTGAAAATCTTGAGTACAATCGAAAAACTTCCTATACAACCAACCTATCCAAAACTTTTCTTTGGCACAGCAGATGCACAGCACATGCATAGCATGGCAGGATCGTCCAGAGAGGCTTTTGTCCGCAGATTTTCAATTTGTTTGAGGCGTTTGTGTGGTTCATAGCGGCCTTCCCAGCTATATTGGCAATGGCTGGGGCTGTGCGGCTGGGCAATGTCATTTGCAAAATGCAGCTTGCCCACGCTTGCTTAGGGCAAGGCTGTCTTTTGACAGAGCCTATGAATTCCTCCTACTTGGACTTGGCGTTGCTCACCATGTTGAGCCTCAGCCAAGATTCATGAGACCTTAGTTTTTCCTTAGACTTTCAGAGTTGGATTGCCTGAAAAACCTTGCATGGTTTAGGCTGAGGAGATCTTTCCCTTGTCGTTTTTTTCCCTTCAAGCCTTGGGATTTGGGATTTGGGTTTTTGTCTTTGAAGGTTTTTATTTGGAAGGTTCCAGAGTGTTTCCAAAGTGTTGGTTTTGGGCAGGTTTCTGGAAGGTTCCAGGGTTCCAGTCTTTGGAAATTTTTGGATGAGACATTCTGAAGGGTGGAGGCTTCCAGAGGTTCTGAAGGGCACCGAAAGGTTTTGCAGCTTCGAAGGGGTCCGGATCTGTAGGATTTCTCTTACACACCTCACGCCTTCCGAAATCTGTGAGATTGCCACGTGCAGTGTTCACAATGCATAGGTACATTCATGATATTTCATGATCATTCATGCCAGTCTTAACCAATGGGATGCCATGCTGTTGGGCCAATGACCTGAGATTTTTCTCCAAGGATATCGTACTTGTTGGCGGTCCTTTGGTCAGTGAGTTCCAGTATCATGAACATCATCCTGGCCTTGGTGGCGCTGGCAGGTTCCACATGGGCACTGCTCAAAGCAATTCAAACGATTCGAGCGTTGGAGAAGAAGTTGAAGACTCTTGAGGCAAAATTGGGGAAGATGAATGAAGATGAAATGAATGTACCTATAATGAATGAAAATGAATGTGCCATGTAAAGAGGGACATTCACTCTTTCTTTCTTCCTTCCCCGTTTGCACAAAACCCTCCGGTTCTAGGATGATTTTCTCTCCCTGGAGGTGAATGCTGACTTTGTCTCCGAAGTCCCCAGTTTGAAGCTCATAGCTTGGAAGGCTTTGATTTCAGCTGGCCGTCGCAATGACGACATCCACGACTTGCTTTCCAAAACAGCGAAAGAATCAGAGACAGAAGGCCATGGTCTGGGAAGCTTCATGGAGGATGTGAAGGATATGAACATTCGTGATACCTTTTGGCATGGCCGTACCATCTTTCACCTTACTGGCTCTCGAGCTGGTTTCTTAGTCCTGCCAAGCTTTGTGGCAATGGTCATGGCGTCTTTGATCATAACAGCCAGCCAAGTCACAGTGTATGCTTGTTCAAGAGGCCAACTCTCCAATTTGCAACTCGCCAGTTCCCCCAGCCTCGAGTTTCACCCCTGGCAAACCCGCTATGAAGTCCTTGTGGACACGTCCTTTCGGCAAGTGACGATGGTGGCCTCATCGGATCCAAGCACGACACAATGGATCCTCGAACGGAACTGCTTTGTGGGATTTGGGGGATTTGGGGATTGCAAAAAAAAAGACTCAGCAGAAAAAACAATGAAGTAACGAAGTGGAACATTTTTTCTTAAAAACTTGATCGTTTTTTTCCCCAAACTCCGGCTTTGTGCTCAAAAAGGTTCAACCTTAAAGCTTTGGAAATGAAGGTGCCAGAAAAAAGGAGCTGAAGGGACCAAGAGGGAAAGGATAGGTGGCTTCAGCATACCTTAGGCAGCCCTTAGGCAGACATGAGGATGTCATGATGGTGGATCTTTAAGGTACGTCGTGGCTAGGCCTTGCAGAATGGGCCCCTAAGTTTTGTAGATTTCGTCCCATTCGCACCCACTCAGAACTGGATGGTACTGAATGAAGTATCATTCATTCGTTTTATTGGTCTTATAGTCGGTTCAGTCGGTTTATACGGCTTACTAGAGAAGGTCTTTCATGACGACTAGAGTCGTGTCGGGCCTGCAAAACACCAAGCCACCTGACCTGATTCGTCAACTTTTGCACGTCAAGGATCAACTACACTCAGCCCAATACGTCAACACCCATGCAGATTCAGATGACGGATAACTCCAGTGGTTCCATGGTGGCTGAGATTCACTTATCACCACGTCACGTGCCTCGTATCAGTCATATCTATGTGAAGGGCTTGCGAGTTTCTTTGGATCCCGTGGAGTACCAGGTGAGATTGGTGGGAGTTTTTTTTGCGGAACTTGTGTTTTCTTGAAAATTCAAAGATGTTTCTTCAAAATGTCTATGAACAAATGCTTTGTTTCATCCCTTCACAATGATATGTTTTTTTGCTTTTGCAACAACGTGTTGACGATTTTCTTTACAGGTACACCATATTGGAACATATATTTTTCGAATTTGAAAAGATTATTTCGGAGCATTTCGTACAGGTGCGATTCTCTCCCCTGATGACACTTCCGACCACGGTGAAGATCACAGCCCAAGACTTTGAGACAAAACTGGCATGGTCCGCACTACCTGGGTCTATCATCAGTGTTCCAGCAGGCCAGGCAATGAATCATCTATTGTTTTCCCAAAAGACGTTTCGTCGCAGGGTTTTTCAGAAGACTGTTGGTGTATATCATATCATGCATATCAATAAGCATCATTCCACCCATGTTGTTTCAATACGCATCCCTTCAATACGTACTGTTTCAATTATCCATTCAATACGTATCCAGTTCCATTCAATACATATCCATTCAATACGTATGCATCAGCAGGAATCGCATCGTTTTGCCTTTGCCACCTCAACGCAAGGTATATTTCACCGAGACTTTTTCAATGTCATTCCTACTATCTCCCGCGATCAGAAGCAGTTTGAGCCATAGAACATATCTCTCTGTAGATAGTCCATGTATACATGTACATAAATCTAGGTGGTGGTTTCAAATATTTTTTATTTTCACCCTTATTTGGGGAAGATTCCCAATTTGACTCATATTTTTCAGATGGGTTCAAACTATATATGTTTTTGATTTACAAATCCTGCGGCCTCCGACTTCAATGATAGGTTCTGATGACTTCATGATTGAAGTCACTCTCACCGACTTTGTCTTCAACTTTCCTCGCAAAGCAGAGGAATATGAGGATCGAAGACAAGAACTGTGGACGACTTTTGAAGAATCGAATTCTATCAATGAGACGACATGCAGGAGCAAATGCCACAACAAATTACATTGCTTCAACTATTTCGTCAGTGACGCTGGATGTTTCTTCATTGAAGGAAACAGGACAAAGTTGGAAAGCCACGTCTCAAACATCTCTAGCATCTCATGGTCATCCAGGTCATCCAGCCTCTATTCCAGCCGCCAAATTTCGGGTGAATTTGTTGGATGCAGGCAGACTTCTGAGACTTCAGGCAGATGTCCAAATGGCCAGGATTTGAATGGCTTGCTTCGGTTTGAAGGCATTAGTCCAGATTGGAGAGGCAGCTTAGCAAATTTGGGATTCATACTGAACTTGGATGTTGGTGGTCAACACTTTGGATCAGACAGCCAACTAATCCAACTACGACGTGGTATTCCCTTCGCCAATGATGTTATTGGATGCCTTTTGGCAGAAGACAATGACCACAGGATCAAGATCATCGAAACCAATTTGTGGATTGATTCAGGCAACGTAGTGGTGAATGTCTCAAAATTCGACCCTGAAAACATCACTGCATTGAAGCTGTCAGTGATGCCATTGCTCCCAGACCCAGTGCCCTGGCTGAAACAACATTTGAATAACTTTGAAGCTGACAAATTTGCATCACTTTTTGAAGTGAAGTTTAATCACAGCCAATCATCCCCAATCACAATTGCTTATATGAAAATGCACATCGCAACATGCACAGGAGAGGGACCCCACATGACTGCACGTTAAAAGTTCATAAGTAGACACAAGGTGAATACAATGGTGAGTTCAATGTGCATTGTTTTGCTCGTGGAACGTTTTCTCTGGTGCCAGAACACTTGAACGCATGATATGTTCAGAGTTTATAAGCATATTGGGGGTGATATAATTTTGAGATTTGCAGTCTATATTATGATGTGGATGTGCATTGCTTTTTTGTGCACTCTTTGGTGATATTTGTTATGCATTTTTTGGGAAGGGTGGTTCGAGGAAAAGCTGTTGTGCCCAGTTTTCCTCCTGACTTGACTTGACAATTCTTTCCAATTCATCGAATACACTGAGGCCTTTGTGGTGCAATGGGAAGTCAACACAACTCTGGAGATGCCAACAAATTTTGCCATTTACACGAAATGCAATGAGAGCCCGCTATTGAGTGAACGGTACACCCTCTGCGGTGCAAAGCCTGGTATCGGTATCGATGGGAAGCCCATTACCATCACAGTGGATCCTTGGAGTGGGCGGCCAGAATCACTTCTGCGCTTTACAGTTGTTCCGAAAAGTCTGGAAGTGAAGGACGAGAAGGACGTTTGGTGATGATTTCGAAGTGCAAAAATTATTTTCTTCTTTGTTTTCTTATTGAAAGTCTTGTTGTGTTCTCTGCTAGTTAGTTACTTAGTGGTTTACTTGCTTGTTTTCCTTATTGTTTTCAAGTTTCATTTGGCCATTTAGATTTGATCCACCCTGGAGGCACCCCTGGCGGAGCACATGGTGCGCATGAACTTCAAGGTGGATAGTCCCGCTGCTTGGGCCGCTGAGTACCACAATTGCACATTGCTCAACCGCAACGTCTCCGTGGAGAAGAGTTTGCTCGAATCGGCAGATGCTACGTGCCAACTCCTCCGGAGTTGTTCCAAGGAGACACGTCCGAAGCTGTGCGAGTTGATCACACAAAATGGCTTGGGTGGTGAGAGGGTTTTCTCGACAACAGGTACGTTGGAACGCGTGCCAGCACTGCTGCCGCCCCAAGGGGTTCTGAAAGTCTTATCCTGTGTCAAAGATGTTGGGCATGATGCATGTACAATGCCCAGAGCATGGCACCACGACGGCAGAGACATGTTGCATTTGCAAAAGCATAGTGCCAAAGTTTCAGTGAAATCTTTCGTGGCACAACTGGAAGCGATGGAAGAGACAAAGGCACTGGCCTGGTTGCGAGCTATGAATGTCACCAGCGACTCGCAGTGTCAGTGCGCCGCGTCGAAGGATGATGGAGCTTTGTTTGATCAGGAACTTGCCAAAGCAGCTTGGGAAGTGGGTCAAATCACAGCATTACCGAAGGTGCTGCGCATTCTTGGCCGTTGGAAGTTGGGCATGCCACAAATATTGTTGGATGCATTGGTGGCATCACACAGACTGGAATTAATGCAACTGACGGAATTGCCTCCTGAGCACAGTTTGAGTGATACCTTCTCGGGCGTCGAGGCCTTAACTGCAGCTTTGGACGATGCTTCAGATCTCTGTTTCGTCAGTCTGGCCCTGAATCTTGCGCAGAACTTGGCGAAGCTCACGGTGAGTTGCTTTAAGTGCAACGATTTCGCGAAAGTCCCATCCGCCAAAGCGTGGAATCACCTCTCCAGTCAAATCGCCAAGGCCAAGATCCAGCATCTGAGCATGGACCATTTCATCGTGACAGACCCTGGCAAGCTTGTGCACCAAGCAAAGTCTCTGAAAATTTTGCGCCTCACCGACAACCAGATCTCTACGCTTCCGAAGGAGGCCTTCAGTGGCCTGTCCAACCTGACGGCTTTGATCCTGATGGAAAACAGGCTCACTGAGCTTCCCAACAAGGTCTTCAGTGGCCTTTCCAACCTGAAGAGTTTGGACCTGCGGTTCAACCACCTCACTGAGCTTCCCAAGGAGGTCTTCAGTGGCCTATCCAAGCTGCAGACTTTGAACCTGATTAGAAACAAGCTCACTACGCTTCCCAAGGAGGCCTTCAGTGGCCTATCCAACCTGAAGACTTTGAACCTGATGAGCAACCAACTGACTGAGCTTCCCAACGAGGTCTTCAGTGGCCTATCCAAGCTGAAGATTTTGGAGCTGGGGGGCAACCATCTCAATGAGGATGCCATCCGGAGCCTCTCCAACCTGACGGCCCGGGGGGTTTACGTAGGAATAGAGTCTTGAGGCAAAGTTCCTCTCTGTTGGGATGACATCGAACTTGCATGGAACAAAAAAGACGAGCTCCATCCCCAGTGAGTTTCACCCCTGGGGCTCCACCCTTGGCATGATGCACCACGTGAATTCTTGATGCCACGCCGATATCATCAATTTCAAGCATACCTTCATTTGTTGCTGACTCATTCATCATATCATTCAGTCAATTTTATTCAGTCAATCATATTTCAAGCACTTTTCATGATTCCAATCTCAGATTCCTGAGTCATTACTTGCGGTTTTGCACCAGGACTGTGAGATGAAGACCTCAGTTTGCGGGTGCCTTCTCTATGTCATGATCCATCAACAAGTTTCTCGAATTGCATGAGGATAGAAATTGGAAAAAACTGAGGATTGGCTTGACAAGGGTGCCGAAAGAATGAATTTGACAAGATGCCATTTGGCTCTTTTATTCATGAATCCTGACTACAACATTGTGATAGGTTGAATAGCTTGAAACTTTGATTCTACTCCTTGATTTCGGTCTAAAGTTAGATATTTTCTTGTCGCGGCGACGTGTCGAATGCGGGGAATCGGATACTTAGCTGAATTTTTCCAAAAATCAGTTTTGCATCTTCAAATTTCGGAATTTCAGAAGGCAAAAATTCCATATCAGCCATGTTTCTGAACCACGAATTTCCTGGCAGATTCTGTTCATTGGGACATTTTTAGTGCATGGATCCATTTCGTGCAGATTCTGATTCTGCTCACATCTTCTGACTTTGCTATCCATAACTTATTCAAAGTTGCTATCCATTTTATAACCATCCATGTATAAATTCCCACATTTCCTCAACTCATTTGGACTCATTTTTCGCTTCGGATGACGCTGTTTGAAGCATCCGAGGTTGCCAGGCACCGGCAAGCCGGAGGACACGTGGCCGACAAAATCAAAGAGGTTCGGCTTGACGTTGTGGATGGTTGTATCATGCAAAGTCTATATGTATGTTGTGACCCACAGTTGTAACTGTTATGATCTCCGCACAAATACACGTCGCCCTGTAGCCAATCATGTTCCTTGTTTTGAATTTGCATATTGCCAGCCTGGAGCTGGAAGTGGCGGAACTGGTTCAAAAATGTGATGTGAAGTTTGCCTTGTACGTTTCAAAGATATGTGAGTTGGGCATGTCATATGGCGAAGCACAGCACCGCTTCGTGTGAATGATCTTGCATGAGTTTTTCTCTAACAAGATTCTTGTTGATCAGAATTCGCACAAGCCAGCATGGTTTGACTTCACCCTGATTGTTTGTTTTCCCAAAAGATAAGTAACCATATTTACTGTAGAGGCAAATGTGCTGGCGGCCGGTATGCAGGTTTTTCCAGCAATCCTCAATTTGCTACCATGATTATTTTGGTAGCGCTTCTTGAAGCGTAGTTATAGTTGTGCAATGGAATGTATGGTAGGCAATTTTTGTAGGACCTCTTATAAGACATGTATTTTGAAATATGTTCTGGCAGGTATCCGTTGCCATGAATGATGCCAGTGGAGGTTGGGATTCTTGGTTGGCAGCTCCAAGCAGGTCAACATGAGCGTCCTGAAGAAAGGGCCCCGTTTTGTTGTTTAGGTTACATAGGGGATGAAAAACTACCCAGTTATGTGGGGATTATTTCATAAGCCACTATAACATAAGGATCCTGTCATTAAACAACCAGTATTTTATGGAAAGTAAGAGTTTTCTTTTTCGTGGCTCACATGTCATCTCCTGATCTTGCCAGATGTCTATTTTTTTGTAGCCCTGCCGTTTGAAATCTACATCACTTTTCATTTGTCTCTTCTGATCATTGTGCTTTTCTGAAGCCAGCAACCTGGCGAAAACTGATGATGTTCACTAGAATTGCTGAACGGAATCAAACATGCTTCTGGAGAGGATTAGAATTTTTTGGAAGCTTTCTCCCCTGTCTTCCAACTTTGGGTTTATTCACTAGTCTTCAAAACTCCCATTTTTTGCACCATGGATGTTTCAGTTCTCTGCACTGCTGAGGCATAGACAAGCTTTCGTGAAGGAGCATGTGATGCATGGCAAGTAGCTGTAAGTTGCCAAGTCAAGTTTTTTAGAGACAAAAGGAATTGAGGCAGATGGTGTCGTTCAACGGGTTGTTAACTAACGGACTTGATTTGGTTGCAGTATTCAGGATCTTAAATGGATCGCACAGTATATACATATTATGGTATTAAAAATCATTCTTATGATTCTTGCTAGCAACTCCTGCATGTCTTTCTGTTCAATACATTGTACCGCATACTACAACGGTCATTTTGTGATGGAATCATTTGGATGCCGCCTGCAGCAACAACTCAGAACCAAACGACGAATCCTTTCAAGTGCCAGACGGAAAAGTGTTTCTTGCCTGTAGTTTTACGTCTTACTCTCAGAAGTCAACGAATACACCTAGGACAAACAGCCATTTTTTGTTGTTTGTCCTCCAAGAAATCAAACGATTGTTGTTCCACCAGTATTGCTCCCTGCAATGACCCAACTCAAGTTGATTGATATCCTGAAGCTGAATCTGCAGCTGCTTTTACAAACCATAGGAACGAACGTGAAGATTTTGGACCATGATATCAGACTTCGACATTTCTGATTCTGTATGATTTGATATCCTATTGACATTGCTGGTGAGAAAATGGTTGTCCAAAGTTGCAAGTGATTCATGCTATAAGGTTCTTGCAGTCTGTTTGAATGAGAGTTTCCACGCATTGCTAGCAGATGATTTGATATTCAATGCCATTCCAGCAATGACATCAGCCATAATCTAGATGATTTCACACCAAGCGGAAACAGCCATTTTGTACACTTCTCACTTGTGACCAGCTATCTCTCTTGCCCATGGACTTACCATCCGAGCTGACCCTTGGCTGGAAATCATCACAAGGCAGTGAAGCATCGACACTTTTGCTGAATGACGAAGTAGGCATGTGTAGGAATTTCGCAAGGTTTCCTTCCTAACTAGTCCCTAATTTTTTAAGCAAATCTGCATGGATTTCAGGTCACAAGTGGTTCTATCCATGCACATTTCAACCCCAACAGTCCATCAGAGTCCAACATTCCTAGGTGGTGGCAACTCAAATATTTTTTCTTTTCCATATTTTTCAGATGGGTTGGTTCAACCACCAACTAGATTCAAGTCATGATTTCTTTCACCCAAACCCACCCTGCATTTTCCGAGGGCCTTCCCCCGGCTCTTGACCGTGGGCCATTCCAACCATCAACCCGATGCTTTCCTCAAGCTGCTGCAGCGGTTCAGAGTCAAGGACACCAGTGGAATTCATTTGACAAACCAGTTGGAGCTTAAGGTGTTTTCGTTGTTTCCAAGAAAGTTACAACACACCCCTGGAGCACACCCCAGGCAATCCCCCTACCCAACTATGAAAGGATTCCCTTTACAAGCTACTGGTAAAAGTTTAGGGGTGTGTTTCAAAGGTGTGTTGAAACAACCTTAGATTGTTGATTTCGCTCAGATCTTTGGGTAGAGAAAAGTGGCAAGAATCAAAAAATATGCTGTTTTTTTCACTTGTGATCTGGGATGAGATAGTATTAGGGAAAAAGTGTTTTGGAAGATTAAGGGGGTCAATGCAACAGATGCCTCTGGTTCGGAAAAAAACGTAGATTGAACCGGTGGTTCACCAGCGATTTCCTCGTTTCTGCCTTGACATTTGACTATGCAAGGAGCTGGTAGATGTGCGCAGCATTCCTTCCAGTGGCAAATTTCCTCACTTCAAGCGCCTCAACACTTGGATGGGAAGGTGGGAAGGAAGGCGCAGTTGCAGTTGCGCAGAGAGGAAACAGCAGAAACAGCAGAAACGGCAGATGTCTAGGCACCTCATTAGAAACAAAACCGTGAGCGATTTTTTTACCGGACAGCACCCACTGGCATTCAAAGCAATTATATATTCGCATGGATGTTCAGTTCAAGATCCGGCTTGGCCCCCCTTCTCCGCAAAAACATCCATGTTTGTGTGCAAACCTTTGAAATAAAATGCGGTTTTAACCCGACGCACATTTGAAGGCTTGAGTATTGGATAATCATTATTTATCATCACTATTGTCAAACAGACAAGAGATTGAAGGAGAATTCATATCAAGTGCGGGCAACTGTTGCAGCACGCCAGCGTTTCGTAGTATTTTTTGCATTTTGTCAGCTTGGTTTGTTGGTCATTCTACCTGGGATCATCAAACATCAAAAAGACTTGGCCATTTTGATACCGTTTTGTTTGGATTGGTTGAGTTTGCAGATTCCTCTTCTCACACATACGAGATGCCATATGAGATGTTTCGCGCCTGAACCAGTTGATTTACCCATTTTGCGCAGCAGAATTCATGAGAGCAAAAAGTGACCTTGACCTTCACAGTGTTCTTGCAAACATTGTTTTTTGCGGGTGATTTTATTTTGAAAACATTTTCAGTTGGATCCAGTTCGAAACCGAAGAACAACGGCAAACAACTGCAGATTTAACGGTGGAGTTTCTTTTTTTAAATCGAGCTAAGATTTGGTAAGTTGGTATTTGTTTGACCTCAGGAAGAATGCTTTGCAGAAGATTCTGGAAAGTCAGGGGATCAGCTATCGAGACTTGGTGAGTCCTTAAAGTTCTGAAAGATTTCACCTTGGAGGATCATCTCAGGACTTGGATACGTGCTTAGGATCAACACTCCAAATACCCTGACGGTTTCAGCCCTGAACATGGATGGTTGGAAGAAGACGTTTCCTTTTGGGGACGACCTATTCTCAGGGGCGAACTGTTACTTGGATGTCCCACCAAGTTAGTAAAGGGTAAGTAAATGGGTTATAGCCCCAATATACCCCATTTATATGTAGGTTATATCCATTTACTAACCATTTACTAACTTCCTGGGAGATCCGAGTAGTTTCAGGGGGGTAATAAGAAATTCGGGCCGCACGAGAAGGCTCCTATGATTGGACCCGACAGAGTTGTTCATATTGGAAAAGGATTCAGATTTTGTGGGTCACATTTTTCCGTTGGAAAACTTTCAGAAACAAACAATAGGTGGTGGTCTCAACTATTTTCTATTTGCACCCCTGTAGAAGTGATCCAATTTGACGTCTTTCTTTTTGTTGAAGACATGGTTTTAAAACCACCAAACTACTAGTAGAGTGTAGACATACTGATTTTTGCCATTTTTTCTCATAGATTTTCATCTATCAACCAAGTTTTAATGCGGAGCAAAGTGACTGGCTTCAAACGGATGGCCATCGGCCATCTGAGAAAAACCCCCACCTGAGGACATTGTCCCGAGCTGGGCAACAAAGGTGTGCGGATTCTCAACAGAAACAGATGTCACCATCACCAAGTGAGCCACGACAAAAAGAAAAGCAAACCTCCTACTTTCCATTGAATCCTGGTTGGTTAATAAGGATCCTTGTGTCATGGTTTTATGAAAGAATCCATATGTAACTGGGTAGTTTTTGATCCCCTATATACCCTAAACAACCAAGGGGCCTTTTTTTCATTGCTCAAGTCATTACAACACAGCTGATGCTTACCCTCCCTGAAAGTTACAGCCAGTTAGCACCTGAAGCCATAGATGCTTGGACGACAAGTCTCCCTCGTTTCCTTTTTGCTGGTGGCCTTTTTTTTTGGGCGAACTTTCAGTTGTAGGGATTGCAATTGGTGGGTTGGGGTGGGTTTGGTGGTGTGGATCCCATAGGGATTTTTCCTTGTGAAAGGGATTGAAATATTACTAATTAATATTACTGTAACTTAGGGGTCTTTTCCAATTCGATTCTCAACCCCTCCAGGGCCCCAAACCAACAATTTACACCTCGGAAAATGAACATGGAACCTAAAAATCACTTATTCGAAAAAGGAACATCATCTGAAGCAAACTTCCATTTTTGGGGTTCCAGCTGTTCATTTTCCAGCGTGTAGGCATTATATAGTTGATCAAAGAGTGAGGGAATCCTTCCATTGTAAGGTTTTGGAAGGCAAGTGAAGGACTACTTCCAACAAGCTGATTCTCCATACTTTTCTACAAAGGCAACCAATGAATTCATTCACTCCTGGCAGCACAAGCGTACTCTTATTTTGTGGCATTTCAGGGATAAGTTGTGGTGAGCAACACAACTTTTGGATGGGTTACGTTTCGTCACGTTTATCAATGAAACGTGTGAAACTTTGAGTTGAGTCGACGTTTCATTCATTTTTTTCGGAAATATGGCCATAGAAAATTATCAAGTCTCCTGGACTTGACGCGTTTTTTTTTGTGTCTCAAAAATTTCTGGCTCCCCCAAAAAAAATCGAAAAACCAAAGCCGCCTCGTTGTTGGTTTTCGAAAGGCGAATCCTCCGGTGATGTGCTTCAGTTTTTGTGGATTTTTTTCGCTGAGGTCGAGGGCGGCATTTTGGGTTTGTTGCAATTGCCCGCGGGCCAAGCGGCCGTTTGTCAACTGGCCAAGACCGCCGAGGAGGTGGTGAATTCGGTGAGCTGGATTGTGGATGAAATGGTGTAAATCACTTGATTTTTCAGGTTCCAACGTAAAAGGTGGTAGGTAGCATATAGTCACCGCATTGGCAGTATATACCGCTTACATACCGATATATATATATATATATTGCCTTCGTTTGGGGGTTATATCCCAGTTAGTAAGGGGGTTAATAACCATGGGTGATTGTAAGTACTCTAACTAGGACAACGTTCCCTTTCCAAATGGCCTTTTCATGGCTTGATCCTAGCCACTTACAAACTGGGATGATCCTCCAAGTAAAGGGCTGAATTGGAAGTTCCAAGAATAGCTTGGCACAGCGCCATCTACCCATGGCTGCGGAAATGAATGAATGACCCAACAGTTGAGGTGTGCCCATGTTGCAAACTTGAAAAAGACTTTGAGGTCTCCAAAAAAAGACACCCAAGAAATGTGAAGCTTGGGAATCACATCATTAAGAGGATGATGATGAAATTGGAATCAAGTCTCGGGCCGGGGAGGCAGGGAATTTCACTCAAAATTGCAACAAACGCAGCGCGACAGGCTACCCTTCTAGGCCCCAAGTGCGCCTTCATGTGTGCTGAGGCGCAATGGATTGCACCAGATAAGGATGGATCCGTCATCCCCTCAAAATCGGCTTGTGTTGTGTCCTACTAAATCCAACCTTTTCTCTGTAAATTTTAGTGGACCCCTGATTTTGAGGTCTGGTAGGTAAATCTTCAATTGTTTGAAGTGGCGAAATGTTCTTCAAGGAAGATGCTGCGAGTGTCATTTTCCCAGAACGAAAATTGTTGACTCAAAAGCGCTTTGGGCTTGATGCCCAAACACATTGCTATACCAACAATTAGATCAAGTTTCTAATTGAAATACATTGATGAAATGCAAACCTCCAAGTTTTCAGTTTTCATCCAGGGTGGGCTGTTTATAACCTTTGAAGGGCTCCCTCAACACTGACGGGTCCACGTCGACAAAGCAACTGGAACTCAATAGAAGTCGATGGAACTCAATACCAAAAAGCCGAATGAAGTCAAACCCAAACTTGACCAACAAAAACATGCGAACGGCCCGACTTTCTTGGCAGGCCGATTGGCGCGAATGTCATCGTCAAGTTGTGGCACAGCGTCTCATGTTGGACTTCGGTGAAACTGGCCATGTTGAAGGGTTGTGAAGTTCTCTTGAGCCTCGTGTTGTCTAAGAATGCACCAAGATGTCTTGTATCAGCATATTCAAATGAAACTGTGAAAGAGGCTTGAAATGTTTCTGCTAAGTCTCGAACCGCGTTCGAACAAAAAGAATTACCAAGCAAAAAACTTGAGTAAAACAGCATGGCAATCGTCTAATATCATTTCAGAATCTATTTCAATATCATGTCAATGTCATTTCAACATCATGTCATTGGATTTATCCAATTTGAAAAAGCTCAACCCTTTGCCAACGAAGGAATGCCCGTTAAAAACAACGACCAGGTGTGACGGTGCAACACATCAAGCGCGATGGGACTCTAGAAGCACATCCAAGTGATCATGTACCTTGACTTTTTGAACTTCAATGAGCAATGGAAATAAAGGGAGCCGGGTTGTTTTGGGTATATATGGGATTACTGTAATTATACTACCCAGTTATACTTGGGATAAACTATCATTAACGATGGGATAAACTACCATCAACAACAGTTATTTAGGGTATGTAGGGGATCAAAAACGACCAAATTATGAAGTTCATGAAGGGACTATTTCATAAACCATGACATAAGGATCCCTATTGACCAACCAGTATTTCATGGAAAGTATCCTGCCAGGTTTAATTGATGGCTCAAATGAGTAGTGATCAAAACCCTGGATTTTTGCTGTTTTGTTGGGGATGAAAAACTACCCAGTTCTATACTGCCCAGATACAACAGCAGTACAACAAAAGGGTGAATCCCAATGCTATGATGCCAACCCCTGCCAGAGAAACAGCCAGCCTTATTTATGGAGGGGGGGGGGGTATGAAACAACCATCATTGTCCCTTAACAAGCCGCTAGAATGGCCTTATTTCCTGGCGGGGTAGCATGAGGTACCTTTAAATTCGACGTGAATGTTATGACAGCAATACTGTTGATGGTTCAGAAATTTTGCATCCCGTGAGATGAAAAAATCTGCAAGCAATGAGATAAACTACCATCAACAGTACAATCTTTGCAATAGGTTGGGGGTTGTCAAGTTAATTTGATCTTTTTATGGGGTATGTTAAAGCAAAATTGAACAATATGATTCCGGATTATCCTAAGAAAAAACACCAATTGTATACTTTATCATGATGTATATCCCAAGATTTCGACTGAAGCCCAATTTGGGGGTTGAAATCTTAGATCACATAATGGTCTATAAAGTAATCCCCACACAGCTGGATAGGATTTCATCCGATTTTTTCTACAGCAAATAAGCAGGGTTTTGATCACTGCTACACAAATTCTTGGTGTTAAAAAAATGGGGGACTTCTTTTGGGGTTTCAACTTGTACACCCAGAAAAATTTAAGAGGAATCGCCCCTAAAGATAGGCTTGCTCCCAAAAAGGAAAGGAAAGGATCATCTTCCAACCCACAAATCTGGATATCACGTGCCCCATCAATCCATCAATAACATCCCTCAAGAATGACTGGTGAACGCCCCATCAATCCATCAATCCATCAATAACATCCCATTTTTCAGGGGCAAACTTGCTGTTCAATTTCGGGGGGTGTAAGCTTCAGGAGCTTCCTGACTACTTCCAAGGGCCAGGGCCTGCAGCATCTGTGCCAAAGGCTCTGGAGTTTTCATGCAGATTTTCTAGGAAGATCACTTCATGAGATGATGCAGATAAGGATGAGAAGGATGAGAAGGATGGATCAGAAACATGATGATGATGATGATGATGATGATGATGATGATGATGATGTGATGTGATGATGATGATGATGATGATGATGATGATGATGATGATGATGGTGATGGTGATGGTGATGGTGATGATGATGATGATGATGATGATGATGATGATGATGATGATGGTTGTGAAGAGAAGATGAAGAAATGATGAAATGAACGGACTCAACGTTTTCGCATTCGGAGGCAGGGCTGCATGGTTACCATGGAGCATTCTCTGCTATGCCAGGCATGATATCGAGATTTTTTTTTGGAACTACTCAACTGTTGCGCATTTGATTTGTTGAAAGGCTCAATATATATAAATATTTCCCTAGGTGGTGGTTTCATTTTTGTATTTTTTTTAACCCTTATTTAAATTTGGGGAAAGTTTTCAGATGGGCTGGTTCAACCACCAACCAGTTCCTGGCTTGCAACGGTTGAGGATTTCTTGCATACGAAACCAATCCTCAAGCGTTTGTCCAACCCGTTGGGGGCTTTTGCCAGGCCCTGCTTTACAAGAGGACCTCGATGGGAGGCCATCAAATGCAAAAACCATACACCCTGGGAAAATTAACAGCTGGAACCTGAAAATCACCATCACCCTGTTTGAGAAGGAAAATCATCTGAACCAAACCTCCATGTTTGGAGTTCCATGTTAATTTTCCAACACAGTATGAGAATCCCAAGACTTGCATGATTCTCTTTCCAGGGAAGTGAATTGACAATGTTTGCTTGAATCTTACCCGTATCCTCCTATACTCATGGGTCAGTGAAAAATGGGTTTATCTCCAATAGATACCTTCCAAATGTAGCCCTTTTCCATTGAACCATGATGATGGGATACGGTTACGGGTATCATTTGTTGAAACGGCGATTCAGAACGACAAAACCAGTGTGATTTTTTGCAACGGGTAAAATGTCTCAATACAAAGCTCCAAAAGGCCTTTTTGATTGTTACAGTTCAACACCGCCCCACCCCCCCCCCAAAAAAAAAGAAAGATACACATTTTCACGTCAGAACATCGATTTTTTTTGTTTTGTTAAAATCAGATGTTTCCCAAGCAGCGTTGAAAAGGAAAACAACCCACCAGTTTGGGGCTGGGACAACGACTTCTGGACGACCACGCTACGCGCCACGCGTTACTCGTCGTCGTCGGAGTCGTTTTTGCGAGGCTTCCGGCGCTGGAAGCGGCACCCGAAGAGGAGAAAAGTGACAAGGCTTTGTAGAGATTTCTGGCACCATTTTTTTTTCCATGAGAATCCAAGGAGGTCTGTGGAAATTCATTTTTTATCTCAAAAAAAAAGAAGGCCGTATAATTGATTTTCTTTGGGAAAAAGAAAGGGTGCATGAATTCTTGGCTGCGCAAGGTGGTGAAGCCACGCAGATGGGGACGGGCCAAGAAAGAAGATGCGAAAGGTGCGATGAATTTTGGTGCCGAGTTTACCCTGCAGGGAACTAACATATCCCCTGGAAGTCCTTGGCCACCATGTTTTATAGTTTTTTTTACAAACCGCCATTCTTTATAGTAAGGGTTTAGCATCGTTCAAAAGGAAGAACCATTAGAAAAATGGTGCTTGACTTGCAGGGTATCCTTTACCAGGCGGCACTTTTGAGTCGATGATTTTCCGAACTTCCCGTGAACGGTTGGACATGTGATTGTTTCCTGGAAGGTATGTCGAAAAAAACTCTGCAGAAATACAACAATCCAACATCAATGCACAAGGATTCTTTTTGCGGCCTGCAGGACCGTCTTTTTGATGTGGAACCCCGTGTTTTTTGCTGGATTTTTCGTTCAGTACATGTGCCAAAAGGGCGCTAGATTTGATGATAGTAGGATTCGTCATCCATGAGCTCCTGTGTGTTTGTTTCTTCCAAATATGGCATGATTTTTGCAAAAAAACACATGATGAACCAATTTGATTCCCAAAAGTTTCCTGAGTGTTTAGCATTGGATTCAACAATCAGTTTCAAAACTCAGGATTCAAAAAATTTCACAGGTTCCGAATTTCTGAGTTTTCTGCCTTTCACCGGAGGTGTCGACCCGGTGGTTTCACCACCTGTTGGTGAAAAGCCTGATGTACCAGACTCCATAGGGACCGGTTTTCAATGAGGATACCGGACGTCCCGAATGCGCTGAGACAACAGCGAAATCAATGTACAAAGGTGCCAAAACAGATAGACTTTAGCCATGTACAGTGTACAGAATTGCAAAAAAGATTCCTTTAGCAAAATGTTTTTTGTACAATATATCTCCTTTGTCTTTGAAGCCGCCAGCAGGAACGAAAAGATTTACCCTCCCTGAAACTAAAAGCTTGCACCGGAAAATTGATGGTTGGAAGACAAGCCTTTCATTTTGGGAAGGCCTATTTTCAGGGGCTATGTCAGTTTCAGGGAGTGTATTTTTTTGATATCTTATTGACCTGTGCAGGAAAAGGATTCCCGATATAAGTTGCTGTTCCTAATAATTATTGAGGCCCCAGATGTTCCATGCAATCTTCAACTTCAAGAATTGAAAAATGCCCGGAAACCAAATATGATAATTTGCCAACTAGATGCGGGATATCCCGAAAGCAGTGAAGACAATATAGTAAGACAGGTTATGGAAAGAGAGTGCGAATATCACACATGTAAGCGCCACCAGGACGAATAAAAGGATTCCATTTGAAGCAAAGTTTCATCCTTTCACAAAGAAAACTCGTGATAGAAATACACACTCTTGAAAACAGAAAGCGTATGCATCATATACCCATACCGCCCATACGGCTACAGTGGTAGATACATACGTCCATGAATGGGCAATCCTAATCATACATGTACAGCAAACGTAGTGTATATATTCACATACACATATTATACACACATTTTCAGTGCATTTCATTTCCATATATGATACCACATGTTCGATTTGTCAAAAAATGGGACATCATTTTGTCATCCTCTTTATCTAAAGGGCATTGTTTCTCAACATCGGACCACTGGGTCTCCGTAAAATCTGCAGCCAAATGGGCTCACGGGATTCCGTCCATTCCATCGTAGTCAAAGGGCAGGTGGGGGATATGGGGGTTGTCCCACTGTTGATGGTTCAGAAATCCTGCTAACCACCTTGAATGTACAGTTCACCCTGCAAGTGCTGGGATAAACTACCAACCTCAACTGGTAAAAGCCGGGATTTCTGAACCATCAACAGTATGGCTAGCCGGGAGGTTGAAAGAAAATTAAGCGTTAGGGTATTTTGTGCTATCTCAACTCTAAATTACGCTAGAAAGCAATGGAGAAAAACCATTTATCTTAATTCCATACATATACGACACCAATTCTTCAAATAGGCACCAAAAAGTGATGCCGTGAGAAAAAGGTAAGTCCTTTTTACATGCGCAGCACATTCAGATACCTGAGAACATATTTGAACCCCCAAAACATATGGTTAATACCTATTTTCAGTGGCCCTGAATTGAGGTGCGTCAATCATTTTCCAAAATCACCACTTGTTGGCAGGAAAGATACCAGGTGAATGTAACAAGCGAATCATCCTGGAATTGTATGCATTCAAAGATGGCAACCGAGACCACATATATCTATATGTAAATATATATATATATGGTACCCCCAAAGACCCATGGGTTCTCAGAACTTACTGGTATTTGCGGTGTTTTGTTGAGTTTTAGATGGTCAAATGTTTGCACAATTTTTGGCGTCTATTTTCCATGACAAAGTATCTCCAAACTGAAGCAGGCATAAAAGCTGTTAGACTTTTTGAGGGGATTGTCAAACAGATGTCAAACAAATCCACTCCACATTTCAGATCTATCCAATTCGCTCGGAATCCAGCATACAAAGGCTCAGTCCGAAGAGGGATCAATCAAATTCCGTGAAGGAATAGTATTTCATAGAATGTCTTGGTTTTGGGAACCGTATAGATACATACAAATACATAGCCAAAGCTCTTTTTCTTACCCCCCCCCCCCCGCTAAACTAACATTTCAACGGACATCCACCCTTTTCCCAAATAGGAAATACATCTAGTAAACGGGTGGAGTTTCCAGCCAGCTATGTTAGTTTACCGGAGGTTTCACGCTGTTGTGAGGCAACTCGTGGGTACCCTTCTGACTCAGGTGCCTCGCGACCTTGGGTGAGGTCACCCCAAATTTGGTGGTTTAGTAAGGGGGAATCCCCGGGTATTTTAGGGAAATCTAGGTGAAGGTGAAATATTATTCCATTTGGCCAGACATCATGTGTGTTGCGGTTTACCAATTTCCATGTGTTTCCATATTTCTTTGGGAGATAAACTTATCAACCCAACAGCTGTTGTTTATTATCAACGATTGCCTATAGAAGGTGGGATGAGTTTATTCCCCAAAAGAAGGAGTCGATCGACCCTGGCACATGTAAGCGTCGAATTGTAAAAGATGATTCCTGGAAAACATAGGAAAGTACCATTTCTTTAGGCAGCTGCGGCTGGTTTCGGCGTAAAGTTGATGGAAATTGACAGCAACTTGTTTCCACACCTGACCCAAAGGATGAAACAAAAGTAAGAAAATCCCCAAAAGATACAACTCACAAAGCAATTCCGCACAAGTAGGTAAATATAGCAGACAAGGAGGATGTATGATATATTTTTTAACAGTGACCACCAGGACTATTGTATTTTTAGCAAAGGATCTCTATATTCAGTATCCTATTGATATACATGGGTTACAACCTGTTTTTCCTAAGCATTGATGTCAGCCACTTGTCATCACCCTTTCAGGGAAGAGTTGGGGAAGGGCGGGAGATATGTTTTCCGGATATGTTGGATGCGGAAAAGATGGCATTTGACATTCCATTGGACCCTGCTGCAACCAAATATGCAATAACATCTCTATTGGGCTTTCGTAATGTTGCGAATCGCAAGATTTTTTAGTCATCTCAGCAATGATAAGAATATGATAGCTCCAAAAACACGACATCAAAATAGTGAAATGATGTAGAAGTGTCTGGAATCATTTTCCAACACTTGTTGACTTCGGCGCATTGATGGATGTTGTGAAAACCCACGTATCTCTTCCCACCACCCTTCACTCAACTGCCAAAACCGCCCATGGTCAACCGTGAACAACCGTTGGCGTTGAACCCATTGGACCCGTTGGTTAGGAGTCGATCTTTCCGCTCTGAAACGAAGGCGGGGGAAGCTCCGGATGTTGTGGGCCAAAATGGCCAATTTTTGGAAGGAAGGAAATGAAAATCTCGAGGACCATTTTTTTGGACACAACTACCTACACCCAAACGTTAGTTTTGTGGAACAAGCAATGTCAATGAAGGTTTGGTTCTGGCAGAATGTTATTTTCTTTTGAAAGAATTTTCAGCTTCAAAATTCGTTTGGTTTTCCCGGGTGTAGATGTGTATTTTTTTGGGGTTATCCAACCATTGGGGGGGTGAGATCCTTAAATGACTTGGATGGTCGGAGAATCCCTGCGATGATGACAAAACCCAACAGATTTCACGACAAGAAAAGACACCACCTGCTAGTTCTGACCTGGCGAATTTTCACCCGTTGGAAGCCATGTGTTGGAAGAAGATTCTTATTCACTCAGATTGTTTGGTGTCAGGTTTATTTGTCCTTTGGAGTGCAAATTCTCACCATTTACATCTTTCATGTTATATATACACGTGTTGACTGTATTGACAAAAGTCTTGTTTTTTGATTCAATACTTCTCTAGGAACTACATACCGTACCTGCTATATGAGATATCTTTACCAATCGACATCCTCATCAAAACCTTTGTGGCCAATCAACCAATCCCCTCCCAAGCTACCTCCCCCCCCGAAAGAAGGCCTTATTAAGGGCTTGCTCACCATCACTGGTTTCCCTTAATAAGGCCGGCTATAAAACCCATACTTCTGGGGTGTACCTTAGGGGGTGTGGCGTTGCAGGACCAATGCGATCACAGCTTTCGGCAAGACTTTGGCATGGCAACGGGCCTTGAATGAACTACATAATCCAGGAGTTGAGTTGAGCTGCCGCGCCGCGTCGTTATAGAAATGTGTGTAGGATTCTCGACCATTTTGGTTTGGAAAACACAAAAAACATCGTTTTCCACCCCAAAAAAGGGGGGTTCAACGACTATATCTGACTAGCTGACTTGACTAGAATCTGAATTTGTTCCTCATCTCATGAAGCATCCAGCTAAGTGAATTAGGTTTTGAACGCTGCTCATATATTAATTCCAAGCAGTGATTTTGGAATAGCTAAGAAGCAACTGATTACAGTTACAAAAAATATCTTATGAAAAGGTGCAGAATTGTCCATGTTGGGACCCCGGATCTCTTTTAAAAATGGGACGCCAGCCATCATATCATCATAGTGAAGGAAATCCACCATTTTCCTTTTTATATCAGTCCTTGAAGGGAAAAAGTGTTGCCAGTGTTACTGTATTCACCCCCTGCTGGGTTCAAAGGGTAGAGTTGAAAAAATCCTGCTTCCAGGGGGCTTTCCGTGTGCCGTGCAGGAGACTTGGATATTGCCCTGCTAAATGCCGTGGTTTCTGCTCTATCTCGAGCGGCACAGTGGCAACAGGCACGAGTGAAAAACGATTTGAGGTTCGTGGTACCCGTGATTTTGGTGGAAAAAAATCATACCCAATCATACCCTTTCTTGGGAATCGAAGCGGACGTTGGAAAATTTTTGTCGGATTTATACGTTTGTGGAATTGTACCTGGGATGTTTGACAATATTGGGTTACCAAGAAGGTGTTCTCAAAGGATTAGCTTAGCAAGGGAAAGACCCCCTATCAGGGTGGTGAATTATACCTAAAAACTAGTGGCTGGACACCATGTTAATCCCCCAATCGTAGGGAACTCACCACTCAACTAACATTTGGGGATGTTTGGAAGCATCGAACAGCAAATCCAAGGCGTACCTGTTGGCTACTAGGGTGTCCCATAAATTGGAATACGAAGCCCTCCATGTAAAAAAAAGCGCCTGGAAATTTTAATCCCCAGAAGTCAGCTTAACAATTTCCATTTTAAACAACCAAATCTAGGTAAATACACTGGTTCCATGGATCCTCCAAGATAGACTACCCACCGTCTACCAGCAGCAAAACAAAATCGATTGAATTACACCCCTGAAAACTAACATGGCAATGGAAAGAAACACGCTAGTTTTTCCCTTGTCATGTTAATTTTCCGGGGACTTAGGTTTTGATAAGATAACCTGAGGGCTGACCATAGTTTTTTGTCCCTCCTAATCGGATGTTCCTTTGCTATGTCAGGCCTGGCACGTGCTCCATCATGTGCAGGCGAGGTGTACAGGAACCTTTCACTCGCTGATGACTGCTGAACAGATTCCAGGCATTGTGCTCTAATATTTCATGTATTTATGTTTTGAAAGCTCGAAATGGTAGCTTGAGTTAGCATAAGCAACCCTTTGGATCACCCAAGGGGTATTATGAATGCGAAGATGCCAATTGGTTCCTTTCCAAGGAGGTTTTTGTGTCCAAAACGAGGTGGTCTAATCAGATGAACAAGTGCTTGGAGGTTGAACACACAAAAACCAAACAGTTGCATTTGTGTGTTTGGTGATGTCTGACATTTTAGATAAATCACCACTCATACATGATCTAAGATGATCTTCACATTTCTCAACTTGAAGCTCTGGATCACTTTCTTCATCCGTGTGATCATGTCAGTCTTGTGAATCCACGAAAACTGCGGCCTATCTCGTAGCACAGAGGTAGCCGTGCAACGCGATGCAGTGACTTTCAACTCTGCTCAAGTTGCAACATTGAGGTACCAAATGAGCAGCCATCAGTTGACCCTGGTTATTTGCAGTTTTTTTTAGTGGTTCATACTACCCGGTTAAATAGGGAATTTCAAAAAGCCGTTATAAGGAAAGGAAAACAGCATCATTCGGAGAGTGAGAGGTGGATTTTGGTTGTTGGAACCTAACTTGAGGATCACAAGAAGAATGGTCCGTTTCTACCAAAAAAACCCATCTTAATTTGTTGAGGTTTTCTTGGTCGAATGGGTTACAACCTGGAAAATTAACATGGAACCCAAAAATGGAGGTTTGATTCAAATGATGCTCCTCTTCAATTTTTTTTTTCAAAATGATTTCTAGGTTCCGTGTCAGTTTTCAGGAGGGTATCTAAAAAAAACAACAAGACTTGCGGTGGATTTTTTTTTACAAATGGAGTTGAAGTTGACCTGAGCAGTGAAAATTGTTCACCCCTGTTGGGCGGGTTTTTGTAGGGGATGAAACACTAGATAGGGATTATAATAAGCCATTATCAGGATCTCTTTTAACAAGCCTCTATTTCATGGTTCATGTCACGGGCCACGGGTTTTGATTGCTTCTCATCTGAAGTGTTTTTTTTTCCTCTTGAAATCATCAAAACCAATCCTGTGATACCTGAAGCGAGGGTGGTTGGAACCGGTGGTGCCACCGGACGATGCAGCTGATGCCAATGCTTTTTTGGAGGGTAAGTTGGACACCTTCAAAGATTCACCCAGAGTTAAGAAGTCCAGTATGACACACACAACTTCTACCCATTTTTTTTTGGGGGGGGGAGACGAAGCATTCTTAGCTGCAGATGTCGGTTTCTGGTTTTTTTTGGGGGTTACCCAACCATTTAGCTAATATGAATGGTTGCTTCACCCTGACAAAATGATGTGGACCGGCATGTGCAGCTAAGATGACACTCCGTTCAGTGGACGTAGTTTTTTTTTTTTTTTCGGGCACCATTTTGCAAACCTGTTTTTTTTTTCGAGCTGGAAAGTGGCTGAGTTATTTTGGCCGAAGTTTTTGGGGGATTTTGCTCGGGTTCGGTTTGCGTTTTTTGCTTTTCATGGAAATTAAGGGCCAGTTGGGTATCTAAAGTTCCTTAAGTTCCTTCAAAAAAACGAACTGGAGCAACAAAGGAAGTTGTGGTTCAGTTGAAGTTGCCGGGTTTCAGATCTCATCACAAACCATGCGAAAAAAGGAAACCCCACCAAGAAGAACAGGTTTGTTTTACTTGAGCTATAATATAAGTGATTTGAACCATCCACCTCCATGACTTTGGGTTTCAACATGTTAATTGTGTACACCCCAGAAACTGTGATGCCTTCTGCTCGAGTTAAATGGACAACCTGGATGATTGGGTAAATTGGTTTTGGTGAAAAAAAGACTGGATGTATCATGGGAACTCCCCGAATGCCACCCCTCCCAAGAAATAAGAGTTTAATCGCCGGCCTTATTAAGGGAAACCAATGGTTCATAGTCCCTGATCATAAGGCCGGCTATTTCTTGGGAGGGGTGGTAGGTTAGGGGGGTTGCTTCTTAGGTTCCCATGAATGTAGCTCCCAAACGAAAAACATGTTGAACCCCAAGTCATGTAGGTGTTGGTTCGGATGAATTTCCTTTTTCATTTCGGGATTTTTTTTCCAGCTTCAAAACCTTAGTTTTTGGGGGGATGTAAGTGGTTTTTGTAAGTATCGAACATATCCTTAGTATCAGTGATTGGAATTTTAACCGGAAAGTTTCTACCTTCAATAAAGCTACACCCCTGAAAACTAACAATGACTGGCTGAAAAACCAACCATTTGAGTCGATGTATCTCCTCTGAAAAAAATGGTGATTTTCCAGCCAGTCAGTGAACTCGGGTGTGTAAATGAATGAATGAGCTGGTCCGAGGTTCGACGCCCTATCATTTCCCACAGTTTGGCTGTCTTTTGGTTGGCAGGGCTGAACAATGGCAACGTGCCCTGCAGATGTCTCAGCACGGCACGGAGCATGGTATCCTTGGTGACATGGTGCCGCGCCAACCTGCTGGAAGGGAGTGGAAAGGTTGAATTTCGTGGATTGATGTGTGTATTGGGGATAACCTCATCCCACCTTTTAATAGGGAATCCTTATAATGGGTGTATATAAACCCTATTATGGAAATAATGGGACTTTTAGACCCTGGCAAAATTGCATATTCACAAAAATCATCGGGAAAAAATGCCGAGAACTAAGATTTTGAAGCCGAAAATTAGGCCTAATTGAAAAGGAGACTCGTCTCACCATCACTGTTGGGTTCCATGTTAGTTTTGACATCAGCTGCATAGCAATCTTCAAGTTTCGCAGAACAGAAATAGTTTTAGGTGCAGTTGGACCCCAAATCCAGACGGTTGAAGAGAAAACTGCAAGAGTGAATGAAACTCGCGTAAACATGCAAAGGGAAAATTCTTGTAGCGTGTAACAGTGGGTAAATCACCCTGTTCATCTTCACTATCCACTGTTCCCAAGTGTTGTCAATCCCTAAAAACTAACCCAGAAACCTGAAAGAATCTCCTCTTCCCCGTAGTTTCGTGGAATGTATCAGCGTGTGTGAATGTCCAACACCTTATGGATATTCTTTTCAAGCAGCAGTTTCACTTTTTGTCTCCCAATGGATCAGGTAGTGGAACGGCTGCAATGGCCATTTTCACACCTCTGGAACTTCTCCATATACTTACTTGAACCTCACAAAGAGAGGTTCATATTTATATATCTCCCAAAATGACCGGAATGCTAGGAAACATGCAATTTTCATATTAAATAACCCACATAGAATCCAAAAAGCCATTTTCACACCTCTGTTGCACGATAAATTTACAAGTTACCATCTACGGCTACTTTGTGATGCAACAAAATACAGTCCGCTTCAATGATCCCTTGATTGGTTTTTCAGAGACGTTAGCTAACTCTGCGTTGATTTTTAGAGACATTAAGTGAGTGGTGGTTTCAAATATTTCTTATGTTCATCCTATGATTCGGCAAATAATCCAATTCGACTTGCACATATTTTTGAGATGGGTTGGTTCAACCACCAATTAGTTAAAAGTGGATTTCTTCAATCAAAAAATCGGAGCCATGCATTGGAAAATCCCCAACGAAACCAAGCACAAGGTCCTGTCCATGGGGTCTTTGCAAGGGTGTGGAGCAAGAAAAATCGCCAGGTGACTCCCAACTTGATGATAAAGGCTTTTGGGGAGGCGCCGATGGTGGGATGGAATTCCTTATTTGCCACAACCAACTGGGGTTCGGGGGGACGTTTGCGACATGACATGCTGTTTAGAGGATGGAAGAAATGAACCATCCGTTCTATATTTTAAATGTTGAATGGTGCACGAGTTTTTAAAACATCAAGGATGTACTTCAAAGCCCTCCGTTTTCCCCTGAGATTTGTGACCTGATGATGACGAACTCGACAACGGCATAGTGGACTTCACATATCACCTGGTAAATCCATAGCGTCATCACATGATGTGGGTCTCCTAAAGTCTATTTCAGTTTTATTTGCGTTGGTGAATTAGTATTGTTTGTCCAGTTTCAGAATCCATAATTACTGTAGATGATTTGTGTTTTCTTCATAATTCAAGAAATATACTGTAATAAATATGTATATATATATATATGTATTTATGCCTAGAACCCAAATGGTGCCCCATATTTTGGAAGAATTTTTCCCAATAGAATGGTGCCGGTCACCCGCCCCCCAAAAAAAGAGGTCGACCTTTGGGTTCTAGGTACATTTGTCTACAGTACTTGAAAAAAATAGATGGCACAGTCCCTACATACTGTTGATGGTTCAGAAATCCCAAACAACCATCCGGGATGCAAAAAAAACCCAATAAATAATGGGATATTTACCTACAATCAACTGGTTAGCCGGATTTCTGAACCATCAAGAGTATGCGTCTATAAGGTAGTATTAGTCTATAAGGAAAATTATTCCAAGTGAATACAGTAGTTGAAAAGTAGAGCCAGCACAGTCCCTTCATATTGGTTGAATTTAGGACCCTTTAACTAACCTTCCTTTTGGTAATTTGTGCCAGGCCAAGCTTTGGCGCGAAGCCATTTTGTCGATCTCAACCATCTCAGCGGGGGAAGCACGGGGCAAAATGGATTTTTGTAGGACATAAATCTAAGAGAACACCAACATACCTGAGCCACAAAAAAGCTACTTAAATTCCATGAAATGCTGTTTGTTATGAGGGATCCTTGTTATGGTTTATGAAATAATCCCCACATAACTGGGTAATATATACCCTATATGATATATACCCTAAACAACCAGGGTTTTTTCATTGCTCACCTGGGAGCATACCCCAAGGTATCCCCTTTGACCCTTAAAGGAAAGGAATTCATAAGTTGTTGGTTGAGGATCCGGGGTAGTTTTTTTAAAATGGGTACGTTGGAAAAATCCTAGAACGAATCATACTGTTGATGGTTCCTGTAGCTATAAATCATATTTAACAATAAGATATACACGAAATCCGCAACAAAATAGGGAGACTCTCCCCATCCACAGGTGCATGTTCATGACGTGTATACTGTATACTTGCCAAAAAGTTTTTACATCACATACTGGGTCCAAAATCCCCACAAAAAGGAAGTGAATACCCATCTAGGGAAAAGAATGTCAAGAATGTCGAGTATTTCTAAGGGTTTACCAGGCACTTTTTGGCCTCATGTTCTTGTTGAAGGCTTTCCATTCGCAGACGTGGCCACGTGGCATCTGCATCTGGATCGAGGTCCGGAGTGTGGCCACCTCGGTAGATGCCTGCAAGGAGGCGGAGGACGAAGTAGTGAACTGGTGACGTTTGACTTGTAGAAGGATGGTGGTTTCACAGCATTTTTTTAAAAAGGATACATGCAATTACAAGCTTTTATTGATAAGGTTATCTGTGGCTACCTTTGTTTTTTAGAGACATTAACTGGGTGGTTCTTTCAGATGGGTTGAAACCAACCACTTGTAGAAGGTGTTTTCTGTATGTTGAAGGTGATTTTTATCAACGGATAAGAAGAATGGTTGCAACTGTTTGGGTACATGTCACGTTGTCCTTGTTGGTTTTTGGGAATCCTAGCTGCTAGCTCACATAGAAGCAACTTCAATTTTGATCTTCTGCCGGCTTCTTTGGATTTGATCAAATAACTATCGCCAAGACTAGCAGCGAGTTCGCCCCCGAAAATGGATGAAAATGGAAGATGATCCTTTCCTTTTGGGACCAACGGCCTATTTTCACCGGCGAACTGTGAGTTTTAGGGAGGGTAAGTATCTCCCACCTTGCGCTTCATTGGACCCGCGAACCCATTCGATCATTTGTCCGTCCATTCGACGCGAGGAGTGGAAGAGCAGCTTTGGATTGTTGGAGCAAGCCATGGTTTTCTCGATCCAGATGAATGTGATGGAAGCCCAGCCAGAAGATGGGCCCAAAAACCAGTGAAAAAGCCTGGAAGATTAAGATAGAACCTAAAAAGGATGGTTTGGTTTTTCGATGATTTTTTCGAGTTTTCAGCAAACAAAACGACACCTGAGCAATGAAAAAGGGGTGCTGGTGGTTGTTTAGTGAACTCCTGCCCAGGTATATAGGGATTGTAGTGAACCATTATACCCCCCGAAGTTTAAACATACCTCCTGAAAATTTACCATCTTAAAAGGAAAAAACATGATCTTCCCATCCCATCATTTTTCAGGGGCGAACTCTTAAACTTCAGGGGTGTAAGGATCCCGTTCTTAAACAACCTTTGTAAACCCATGGTTCAAGTCATGCCCTTCCGGGGGGCCTTCACCTCGAGGTAATTTTGGTCAACACTTTGATCAGCTGTGCCTCGGCGGCGATCACCAGCGACCTACTCCCGTCGGGTTGGGAAAACCCCCAAATTGGTGGTTTAGTTAAGGGAATCACCTCAAAATGCCTGAAAGATTCAGGTTTAGGAAGTATATAGTAATTTACCTAGAAAATTTTATGGTAGGAAAGATATACATCTTGAAATCGGTCCATTTTCCAGAGATTGCTATGTTAGGGGAAACTACCCAGGTACTTGAGTTTTCTGGTGTTTTCTGGGCTGCGTATCTTGATGAACAAATTGAGCAGCCTGGATAACCATTTTCCCTATCCGAAAGGACGAGGCTGGTTCGCACCAACTAGATATGTCTAGCCACCCATGTCCCTGCCCTTTTTTGATCCAGAATTCCTATGCAGGTATGTAACAGTTCCTATGGGGGTATACCTTTTTTTGTGCCGAAAAAACCAACAATCCTTTTTCGATGTTTCAACGTTCAACACCCAACGGCTTTTTTGAGAAGATCAACACCCGGGGGTTGGAAGGTGAAAACGTTCAGCTTGGGGAGCTGTGATGGTTTCGTCTAAAAATCCCGAAGCAGTAAATGAGGAGAGAGCTAACCCATAGGATCCATGGGACGTTTGTATAATTTTCCTACATGAAAACCATAAAAATCAAGCAAAAATGAACCATAAAATCAACCATTTCCTACATTTTCCTACACTTTCCTACATGAAAACCCTAAAAATCAAGCAAATATTATATAAATGCAGGTAAAATATACAATCGTCCCATGAATCCGAAGGAGCTAAGGAGCCAGTGATAGGGAGCTAAGGAGTGATTTTGGTATTTTCAGATCTTTTTTCTCTGCAAAATTATGGGGTCGATGATAGCAACAGCAATTTTGTGATTTCGTGGGGCATGAAATTTTGAGTCTACAAAGAATGGGAATTGAAAGAAGCTTCCCGGAATCCATAGCGGTTCAGGTGCAGAAGGTTATGGGCAAACTAGTTTTTTCCTCCAAGGGTCCCTCAATGAGGGCAAGCGTGAAGCTCAACCGGAAGATTCCGTTCTGTGATAGGAGAAGCATAACCCTTGTTCAAACACATCAAACAAGATAAACAACAGAGAAAAACGAGAAGTCTTATATATATATATATATATCCTTGCAGTCTGTTGTTTTTTGGAGTCACGTCAACCAAAACAACGTCGTTTGTTTGCTTACATGCACCCTGGCAGGGGTAAGCATCACAGTGTGAATAAACCATGGTTACAGGTATAACTTGACAAACTACAACCTCACTGAAGTAGTCGGTTTCAGCTGGTTTTTAAAGAAGTATCCCCCCCCAAACATCACCCACTGAGATAAGTCATTCATGGGTCCTCAACCACTCAAGTTGGAAATCCATAGCAAATCGTAAAGGCAATCACTAGCTTGGATCTATAGTTGATTCTTTGTATATACAGTGGAGGTGAAGTAAGCAATCTCAACTGGTGCAACTGCCAATGGATGGCACTTAAGTCATGCAAACGCTTGGAATGGCAAGCACCGTGTGATTGGATGGTTGAAACCCACCGACATCCGAAATTTCTTATGGCAAAGGTAATGTATGAGTAATCTGTCTGAATAGGTGGGGGGGGTGAAATGTCCAGGAACTTTGTGGAGAGTCTTCTTGCCATACCAATCGCAAGCCAATACTTGAGATAAGGGAACATTACTTGAAGGAGGGTATTGAGCAATCCAGTCAATGATGTTCTATCACAAACGCGGAAAAACTATATTTGAAAAAAACACACTTCTTCTATTCTACCACATCTTACCATATTAAAACACCATCATTTTACCATGATTCTACCACAAGTTCTACAATTTTCAACATGGTTTAAACAAAAGTTTACACCCCCCAAGATTAACAGCTTGAACCTGAAAATGATGATTTGGAAGATGACTTTCCTCTTCCAGGGGGCCCGTATTCTCAGGTTCCAGCCGTTAATCTTCCCGGGTGTAAACCAAAAGAAAGCTCTCCAAAACCTCCAAAAAGGTGCTGGCAGTGTTAGTCGTTGGACGCGTGCCTTGCTGATGTGCCATTCTCTTGGTGGTTGGACACCTGGGAAACCTCGTGGGTGGAGGGGAAGATCCTAGGATGTTCTAGGAAGTTAGGATCAATGGTTAGTAAATGGCGTATAACCTAATTCTAAATGGGGTACATTGGGGTTATAACCCAATTACTAACCTGTTACTATCTTCCCGGGACATGCTAGTAAGCGAAAGGTTCAAAAATCAGTTGATTGTTTGAGTCATATGATAGCTACAGTATTAGTGGGTGGTGGGGGGGAAGACCACTAGCTGATAGCTATACAGTAAGTGGTGGGATATCATCCGTGTTGTCTATAAGAGTGTTGTTATCCACAAGGTTTCATAGATCCCAGGTGGTTTTCTCGCCGGATTTCTGAAGCAGCAAATTTCATCGCCACCAATTTGCTGATAATGGGAATCTAAAGGTACCACCCCCCCGAAAGGCATTGTTGGTCCGCAAGAAAGGTGCTGAAAACAAGGCTTTCCTTAGGGGATGATGGGTGGTGAATCATCCCTCAAGGCTTTATTTCTGGGCGTTTCCACGTGGTATTGAGAGGGTTGAGGGGAGATGATGATCCTGGGCAATTTACTATAGTGAGACTTTCTAACCGCCGGCTGGTGAAAAGGGTCAGGGAATCCTCCCCCCAAATGACCTTAACTTCAGATTTAGGAATTCTGGTTCCATTTGCCCAGATCATTTGTTGAACCTCGGGAAAGGGAAAGGTAAACTCCCGCCTGCCACACATTTCATGACTTGATACCCAAAATGAAGGCTTATGTTTGAAGCCAGAGATACTTTTTTCCAATTTAACCATGATTTTAGTTGTATCTATCGGTAAGATTTTGGGGGTGTAGATAAAGGTCCCAGGATGGCTGGTTCCATGTAGCTGAAATATGATATGTATGGTCAGAAGAATTACATAGAAAGATAAGTAGCACAAAGGAAAAGTAACGGAAAGGAAGAATAACAGGACGGAAAAGTAAGAGAAAGGAAGAATAAGAGTAACAGAAAGGAAAGAAAGGAAGAGTAACAGAAAGAAAGTGTCACATCAGAAAGGAAGAGCAACAAAAAGAATCCTTCCAAAACTCCCGCGGTCTAAGCACCTCTTGTTTTTCTGAAACCAAATCAAACCCTTTACAGTCGAAACACAGTCCAGGCTATCAACTGGTAACTGGTCCATCTGACACAAGGTGGGCCCAAAAACCAGTCAGGGGCAGTAGGGTCAAATAACTCCACTGATTTCGGGGTGAAATTTCACCCCAGTTACGGTCCCATTTATAAGGTTATTTATAGGGGTGAAATAACTCAATTTATAACGATCGGCAAAAGGGGCCCACCGAAGATACCGTGTTGTGCTGTTTTTCATCGAGTCGCAACTCGTCATCCGCAACGTCCCTTCGCAAATCCCTCAAAAACCCATTTCATGCCAGACTTCCTGCAAAAATGAAAGTGGGACATTTGAAAGACATTGCGCTGGAAACCCACAAAAAGTGACATTCCAACTTCAACAAATACTGGTCCTTTCTGTTAATCTTCCTTTGTGTGACTTTTCAAGAACCGGAGGTGTCCTGTAAAAATCGTGCAAGATATGATCTTTTGACATGATGGGATGTGACAGGTGAAACTTAGCAAATGCTTCTTTAATGGGCTCTTTACCCCTATTTAATCCCGAATCCCGACATAAGTTTTTTTCCATCAATTTGCCAACCCTGCAATTGAGGTTCCCATGGCACATTTACGTGACAAGACACCTTGATATGATGACTATCCTATTTTCAGTTTCGAGGTGTGACGATGTCGGACGTCCTGCCGTTTGTTAAAGGCCGATGATCCGTATGAGACTCATATAGGGCCGATGGTCACCGAAAAAAATCATTCGACACTGAAGAAATTTTCCCACTTCAACCAACTGGGTACATACACCCCTTTGGGTTTTGGAAAGATTCGACCAATTGGGAAAGGAAAAGCATCGACTCAAAAGTACCTCTTGGAGGGGAATATGTTAGTTTCCTGGAGGGGTAGGCTACAGCATGGAAAAATTAAGGACTGGAAGCCCCAAAGTCTTGGAGCTTTGGTTCAGATGATTTTCCGGATGTCAATTTCTGGTGATTTTTAGGTTTGAATTTTCCAAGGTGTACGTACCAAGCACCTATTCATGTTTCCCCTCTCATGGGTCCCGGTTCTTGAATTTATCCAAGGCAAGTACTTCTCAACATGCAATTTGAAGGCTTTGATGATTTGCGCTATGCGATGCTTCAGGTTTTTTTGGATTCTATATGAGCAATGAAAAAAACCCGAAAATGAGCAATGAAAAAGGACGCCTGGTTGTTTAGGATATACAGGGGATAAAAAACCCAGTTATCAAGGGCTGAACACATTTGGGTGGTGGTTACTCTTAAATATTTTTCATTTCTACCCCGATTTTCTGGGGAGATGATCCAATTTGAATCGCGCATATCTTCGGGGTATCCCCACCCACAATGCCAGTGAAAGAATAATCTGTTCATGTTTATGAAGGGCCCCGAAAAAAAAAAACCTCACTTTCCACTGTTAGTGGGCCGGGGATATCCCCAAAGCATATCTTTCAACTGGGTTGAAATCACCAACAAGTACACTTTGGTAAACTAACACAGCCATAGAAAATCTACCACTTTGATGGTATTTACCAAGCAACATTAGGATTTCCCATGTCTATGTTAGTTTACTGGAGGGTAAATCGTTTTCATCGGTATGTGTTTTTTTTGCATTACCTGGGGATCTCGATTCTCCGTGTGATTTCAACTTTATTTTTTTTCTCAATTTCCTTTCAGGTTAAGCTTAGCTGTGGGTTTGGGTTGGTGGTTTGGGTGTTCCTTATAACCCTATATTTTGATCAAAGGAAAACCGCAAAAACTTTGATAAATTTGAAAAATCACCAATGAAATTATTTAAAAAGAAAGACACAAACATGATAAAACAGACATGCCAATTTTGAAGTAGTTTTTAGGATGAAGTGCCATGAACATGACATGAACCTGCACTGTCTCAGTTTCTTTCAGTCCCAAAAAATCCAAATCATGTCAGATTCATGTCACTTTCATGTCACTTTCATGGCAGTTTCATGGCACTTTCACATACAAGCCTTACCTGGGTACAGTCTGCCAAAATCTATTGGAAAAGTTATCCAAAAAGTCGGTGTTGGTTGTCGATTTGTTTTTTTTGCCTAATTTCAGCTTCATTTTTGGCAATATGTCAGATTCATGTAGGTTTCATGGCCCTTTCATGGCACTTTCATGGCGCTTTCTTCCTTCTGATTTTTATTGTTTTTCCAAACAGTCTCATGCTTGCATGGCAGATTCATTGCAAATTCATGGCGCTTTCGTGGCACTTTCCTGGCACTTTTCCCTTTGGGCATGTTTGCATTTGCCATGAAAATGCCATGAAAGTGCCATGAATCTGCCAAACCTAGATGAAACCTACATGTCAGATTCATGTCTATTTGTGTCTGTCTATTTCTGTCTATTTGTCGTCAGTGTTTTTTTGATGTTATTTTCATTGATGGTTTTTGAGGTTCAGGTTGATCAATTTTTTCTGGGGTTTTCTTTGATCAAAATATAGGGTTATAAGGAACACCCAAACCACCAACCCAAACCCACAGCTAGTGTTTAGTTGATCCTTCATTCTATTTCAACACCCCGGTTGGGTTTCCAAATCAGGTTGAATCATAATTGATCAAAAAAAAGAAGTTATTCGATTCGGTTCCTCCAATTTTCTTGATGAACACCAATTTTTCAGGGACTAAGAACTGAAATTCGTAGAGTTGCATCTCAATTTAAATCGTTTTGTTTTCACATGAACTTTGCAAACGCGGTCGCGCATTGAAACATAGAATCTCGAGAATGATGATCAATGATGTTGATACTCCCGTGTCACATGACTTGATTTGACAGATACTTTCTCAAAGATGCCAAGTTTCCGTCAGACTTGAAGGGCAGTGCTTTAACGTGGTTCATAGCGCAGACCTACTGTGGGCTCTGCGCGAAATCGATGTTTTCCCCGCCCACGAAAACCAAGGTGGTGTGCGCCGCGACATCATTACACAGAATGCCTGCTTAACGGTGGGGTCCTTTCAGAGTGGAGACTGGTTGTGGGGACTGGTGCTTCGAGCTGGTTTTGGAAGTGAATTCTTGCATGAAGTTCGGTTGCAAATGGTCGGGCATGAAAGCATCAGAAGTTCGATTTGCAACTTTTTTGTTGCTGTTGCTGCTGCTGTTTCTATTTTTGGTCGTTGTTGTTGTTGTTGTTGCTGTTGCTGGACATATTATATTGTAGTGTACTTCGTTTAGGCTTGAAATCATCTGCTGCTACTGCGACTACTGCTTCTGCTACTAGTATTATTTGAATCATAACTATTACGATCACTATTACTATTACTTTTAGTATTAGTATAACTATTAGTATTACTATTACTATGACTATTATTACTATTATTTCTATTACTACTACTACTACTACTGCTACTACTACTCCTACTACTCGTACTTCTACTACTACTACTACTACTACTACCTCTCCTACTGCTGCTGCTGTAGCTACTAGTACCATTGCCAATACCACTACCATTGCCATTACCACTACCACCTACCACACAACAACAGCAACAACAGCAACAACAACAACAACAACGACAACTTCTCCTACTCGTACTCCAACTACTACTACTACTACTACTACTACTTCTACTACTACTACTACTACTACTTCTACTTCTACCTCTACTTCTACTTCTACTTCTACTTGTACTTCTACTTCTACTTCTACTTGTACTTCTACTTCTACTTCTACTTCTACTTCTACTTCTACCACTACTACTCCTACCGCTATTGCTACCGCTGCCGCTACCGCTGCCACTACCTCTACCACTCTGACCGCCACTGCCACTGCCACTGCCACTACCACTACCACCACCACTACCACTACTACCACTACTACGACTACTACAACTACCACAACAACTACCACTACTGCTGCTAGTACAGCTACCTATTACTGCCACTACGGCTATTGCTGCTTCTACTTCCAAATATTCCAAAAATGTTATTTGGCATACTCCTGTTATGTCTCCGATCTTCTCTTCACGATCACAGGCGAAACCAAAAACGCTGCAAAATGCATGCATGTCCTACTCTTTGGGGGCTACGGTGATGTACTTTGATGAAGGGAAGGGAAATATATATATATATATAGGCCGTTTCCAGATCAGTTGGAATGATAGGATTCCTCTGCTGATGTCTTCGGCGGACAGCAGGAATGACCTCATTGTGGAAAGGGAACAATCACGTCGTTTTTTACACTTACATTTTTTTAAACATCACCCTCCGGAGCATTGAAAACATGATGGTCAGCCTTTTTTTTCCTGATTTTCCCCAAAAACTTCAGGCACTTGAGGCGCTCGGGATTTTTGCAAACCCGAAATGGATGGGGGCCCAGGAGGCCATGATTTGCAAGAACCCCAAGAATTGTGGTTTGCATGAAATATGGGAAACTTAATACCCAATACACCGGAAAGTGAAGAAAAATGAGCCCACAGTTGGAAAGCATAAAGTGCTCTCAATTTGGTGTGCAAAATAAATAGGTTGTGAAATTTGATTCAGTTGGTGACATCACGTGTTTCAGTATCGACAATCGAGATATTAAGATTTTGCCAGAAAACCGAAAAGGCGAAAAGGTGAGACAAACCTGGAAACCAAAAAAGATGGATTTTCAGTCACGTGAAATATTCACTTCTGGGTGGCCCTTGTTGGAAAATAACCATGGAAATCTAAGGGCACCCCCCAAGTGCCATCGCCCCCAATAAATAGTTCAAGGACAAGCAGGTGGTTAATAATCCTTTAACAAGGCCAGTTATGTCCTGAAAAAAACTTGGCATTGGGGGGGGGTGCCCCGTATATTCGCATGAAATAATTCCGGGCCAACATGTCAACCTCAAGGTCACGTCATCCAATTGTGGTTTTGTGGGCCCGAGTTTGGTAGGGTCCAACTGCCCTCCGGTAAACTCACTAACAAATCGCCGGCTGGAAAATCCTTATAACATAAACTTTCCGAAAAGACCGTTGTTTTAGTGGCTATTTACTTTATCAACAATTCCGGTTTGGACTATTCTTTTAATGTGGTTGGCTTGACTTACAGGATAAAGTTTTTCCAGCGATAATTGATGAAGATCGCCAATCATGATCTTTGTCCATTTTTTTTGTGAGTGGAACAATCCCTACATCAAAAGCACGCGTACAGAAGACAGTGCTTCCATGAGTGGGGAGATATGGGGAGATATGGGGAGATATACACCTCCAAAAAGACTAAAAATGAACCGAATGCCCTCCCTGAAACTAAGAAACAAATTTCGCCCGTAAGAATCAACAGCTGGAAGATGATTTATTTCCTTTGGGGTCGTTTTGGGCCTGCTTTCAGGGGCAAACTCCTAGCCGTTGCGACGTGAAAAATTTCCATCAACTTTAAGCCCCCTAAAACCAGCTGTGTCCAGTTGACTAAAGGTGAATGGTAGGAATTCCGATGGAATTTCCAAGATGATAGTTTCTAACCTTGGCTTGCATCTTCTTTAGTTTTAAACCTTCAGATTGCAGGTTCGATTCCAGCAAAAATGTGAGGAGTACAACATAAATGTCTTACAGCATTGGGCCCACGGATAGGTGGCAGGTTGCTGGGAAGCTGCTCAAGATCTTTTGGTCAATAGCAGGTGGCGAAAGAAAAGCAGGGGGCAAAAAACACATGCTCCAAAAAGGTTGCAGGAGTTTTTCACTTCACGATTTGTGAAAAATGATCATTGTTTTATCCGACTATTCCAACGACAAAAAATCAGGTTTCATAACATCGTCTCCTGTTTTTGCAAAAGCTCCAATGCTATCTGTCTGGCTAGAGAGTTTTGAGCTTCGGTTTTGCAACCCTTTACAGTTTGGCTTTGAGGATTTTTGGATGGATGGAAGGATTTTCCCTTAGAAACAAAGACGGAGTGCGAAATGGTTAACCCCCTGAAAACTAACATATCCCCTAAATAATGATGGTTGGAAGATGTATTTCTTAATGAAATAGTCCCTTTAAAAAGGGACATTCGTTAGTTTTCTGGGGTGTAACCCGCGTTCTTTTGTTCTTTAGAACTCTTACAACAAATCTTGGATTTACCCCCCATTCCAGGATGCCAGTCTCACTCATTTAGCCCTCACAAAAAATGGGGCGCCCCCGACGAGGCAAACATCCTGGGGTAAGTAGATCCAACTTGAAGACTGTATCACAAGATACCATGGGAACCTACGTTTCCTTCATTTTTAGGGGTTATAGCCCATATTTCGAGGGCTTAACACCTCTATTTTTCATGGTTTTGGGGTCCAATGGTAGCAACTAGACCATTTGCGAATGAAGGGTTTTAAGAGTTGAAAATTGAAAAGGGTATCGTGGGTTGGCATTTGGGTGATGTTGGAAAATTTTCGATGTAGCGAGGGAAAAAGTTGAAGCCAGCAAATCCACAGTCACATCAATGACATGAACCATAACCACCAAATGAAACACCACAAATTACTGTAATCATCTGTAATTTGTCTGTAGTCAAATCTCTTCCTTCCTTCCTTTTGCAGATTTGATCCCCAATGATATGTTAGATCCCTTTTCTGACCCCAAGCTGCTAGCACTCTCCAAAGGGTGATGTGAAAAATCCACCTTGTTTGGGGTTGCTATCCATGGCACCCTTTCTCATCCATTTGGCACCCCTTGGAGGGTCCAGGTGCTTTCTTTTTTGTTGCTTCAAGTTTGACGAAAACATCTCCTTGGATTGCAGTTTCGCAATTTTGGGACAGGTGGTTTCCATGTGAGTTTGACAAAAGTCACTCAAAGGGTGGTTGGAAAGGAGCTATAAACAGCTAAGCATCCTAAGGACATCAGAGAAGGTCACAAGAGGTTTCCTTCATTGCAAAGGATCGCGTTAAAAATGAGACAAAACAGCATGGATGAAGCCAATCTTATTGTTGGCCGTTGGTTACCGGGTGTGTGTAAAAACCACGCCCGGAAAACCGTATGGGGGGCAAACCTTTTTTTCAATTTGTTGAGGATTTGGTAGCTCAAAATGAGTACCTGTAGAAATCCCAAATAGATTACTATACTCTCATACTCTCCCTCAGAAATGATGAGAACCCCATTTCAGATATGTTCATATTTGGATGTAACTCAACAAAAAACATCCGACTACTTATATAACGTTCCTTTTTGAGTTAAACGCCCCTTGTTAGGGTCGATATTCCTTCGGGCCGTCGGGGTTCCCCTGGAGGTCCTGCAGCTTCACCGCCAATCTCACCTCCAAGAACTCCGCCTTGAAGGCACAGAGGGGGATGGGGTTGGAGGGAGCGAGGTTGAGGCCGAAAGAGGCTTTGAAGAAAAAAAATACATACACCCCCGAAATTTAGCATGGAACAACAAAATGAAGGTCTGGAAGATGTTTTTCCTTTGCAAATGGATGATTTTCAGGTTCCATGTTAGTTTTCCGGGGTGTACCCCACCTAGGGTCCCACCGTTCACGGGACGTTCGGAACAATCATCGACTCAAAATGGACTTTTTTTCAGCAAATATGTGAGTTCCCAGGAGGGTAGGGTTTTTCAATGGTTCATGGTCAAGAGCTCACACGACCTAACACCACCAAAAGGTAGCAGAGGTTTCGGGATTTTCCCCCTATTTTTAAGGAAATCTAGCTTGGTGAAATATTATGAGTTGGCCAGATGATTCTTGTTATAAGCTTCACCCTATTCATGGGCTTCGATATTTGTATTGAAACCAACAGCTAGTATAGAAGAAACCATGTAGTTTAGAAAATTTGCACGCGAGAATATGCAAAAATCAGAAAATAGAAAACCTTGTTTAAGATGCTGGCAACATCAATATGGAGAGCTGTCATACAATTGGAGTAGCCCAACAAAAAAAGGGGCCAAACACTTGGCCCCCAATTGAATCCAAACCAACTAACCAACCCAACGGCGCCCAACGGTTTAGATTGCCTAGGTCCCCCTATACCTCGCGTGTAAAGCACACAGAGTCGATGATATAGACATCAGTTGCGTTGTATGGTTGGATCAGGGTGTCCTGCTGGGTGAAGTGATCGAGTTGGGAATCGTTGAGAATCGTTGGTTTATTTTTCACCTATTTAGGGGAAGTACAACCTACTTATTTTGGGGGTTATAATCCATTTACTAGGTACCATGGACATCCCAGTAACAACTGTTTTGTTAGATTCGTCGGATTTCGGTTCTATGATCAACGTGTCTCGCGTCTACTTCTTTCCCGAAGGAAACGTTGAGATACACTGTACCATCCTCAAATTGTGAAAGATTCCCAAATGAAAGATTGTCTTCAAACACCTTCCCTGCAAAATGGTCACGTCATTTTTTTAATGATGTTCTCAAGACTTCGATTTGTGTATTCTGATGCATTATCGAGGTGGTCCGGCTTTTCGTCATGTCCATCTATTGCCAGGATTTACTATCAACAATTCACTTATTGGTTCGGGTTGCTTTGGAAGTCTCTTTGAAGTCTTTGGAAGAAAAAGGCTGGACACCTACACTCAATCTACCCACTCCTACATCCAGTACCATCCAATTGTTTTTTGCTATGGTTCTGAAAGTGTTACACTGGGCTGTGCTCAGTGATGAGCAAACGAAAAATGAAGAAACATTTTCCTTCCTAAGAAACGAGCAAATGAGCAACGAGGTGGGGGTGGTTCGCACCAACCAGTACAATTCATGTTTGGTCAACCTAACCCCCCCTAACGTACCCAGCCAGGGATAAGGGTTTGTTAATAAGGCCTTATTAAGGGAAACCAATGCTTAATAAGCCCTTAGTAAGGCCTTATTTCTTGCGGGGGTACCTTAGGGGGGGTTGGTTGATTACCCACAAACAATGTATTTGATTTTTATAGGAAAGCGCCGTTTGATTAGACACTCCACCCCCTTTTCGGAGACAATACCAGGCCTTGGTATACCAACGCCGCTGGCGTTTGGCTTGTGCCTCAATTGCCACAGGCTTCCGATTTTTCCGGAGATCATGGGACATTTTCGGTGAAATATGGATTTTATGACCCCGTGATGCCTTGGATAATATCTCCCTAGTTAGAAACAGTTGTTGGTGCATTTTTAGGTTGGGGGATTGGCTTTTTATGGGACTGGGATACGGATACACCCGCTAATATAGCCAAGTGCAGTAGGGATCTACCATTGAGTATAATGATTCACAATTTATCAACTAATTAATCAATTAATCCGATGTCAGTTTTTCAACCTTGGTCCTAGTCCATGCGATGATCGCCACGAGAGAAAAAATCTGTGTTTCTTGTTTTCCAACCGTTGCTGCCCACAAACCTTCATTCTCACTGAAGATGATGGGATTTTTGAGGATGTTTAGAATACATACACAGATACCCTCCAGTAAACTAACATGGCAATGGAAAATCTTTAATCTTTAATAGGAGATACATCTTCAAATGTTTGTTTTTCTATTCTCATGTTAGTTTTCGGGAGTGTACATTTTTATTTTGAACCCTACATGCCTCCCAAAATTCACAAAAGATGACTAGAAAAGATGCGAAGATGCAACCCGCCAGAAAGCGCACCAGCTGTATAGATGTTGCTTTACCCACCCATGTTTTATGTTTGTACAGCAAAAACGGCATCAACTCGTGTGTGTGTTGTTTTTTTTTTTTTTTCTGGTGTTGTTTTGGGGAGCAACAAAAAAACATTATCGAAATACCCTTCTGCCAGGCATGAATTTTGGACCGATTTGGAGAGCAGGTTTTTTTTGATCGTGGAAGGTCTCTGTCAAAACAAAAGACAACCTCCCAAAAAGTCCCTGACTGACATTAATATATAAGGGGATGTTTTTTTTTGTGCCAAAATATGTTTTACAGAAAAGGTGTTCTATCTTCGGTCCAACCCATCTAGGATGCAATCGTGGCAAATGAAGGTTTAGGTTCGGCGATTTTGTCATGGAAAAATGGCAATCGTCATCCTGGTGGTGACGATTGCATCCTGGGGGGGGGGGTAGATCCAATGTATATATACAGAAACAGTTAGGGTCACTTTTATTTATAAGCCATGGAGTTTGGCCATTTGGAAGGGGATCAACCCCAGGAATTGGGCACTTCAAATAACTGCCATAGCCTATTTTCGCTACGAAAACCACGTATATCCAAGTTTGTGGGATCCCATCCTCCAAGTAGATCCCATCCTCCAAGTAGATCCTTAAAGTCACGTTGAAACGCTGAGATCGGTTATATTCGTACCTTGAAACTTGACTTAAGGGACCTAAGGGACTTAAGGGACCTTTGAAGGTTTACCCCCTCCAGGGGAAAATCCTAACAGAACCGACTCAAAAGTGCCGTTGATTTTTTCAAAGGGGAAAGGGTGATTGTTTCCAGCAGGGGTATAAGAAAACGTATAAATACTTCCTGTGAAAACAACAAATGCATGATTTTTTCTTTTGTCAAAGTCAAAACATCAGGGATGGTGGTATAGTATAGATACTTGTCTCGGTGCCTTGGTATTCTGCCTCGTAAAGTGATCCTTTCAACAGGTTCTTTGGCACCAGACCTGGTGACCTACAGTGCAGCAGTCACTTGGGCTTGATGATCGGCTTGTTGCGTGTGTTGTTTTCATAGGGATCGTTGTGAACAGATAGGGACCATAGGTGGTAAGTGATAAGGATGGCAGTGGCGTGTGAACTTATGGTGGTACCTTCCTGGGAACCAACATATCCCCTTTTAAAGGTACTTTTGAAGATGAGTTTCCTTTTACCAGGGTGGGATATGGACTCGTTCCCGGCAGGGTAAGTGATCCGTTTGGTAATGATTCCGCCTATCCACAGGAGAGTGCCGCGCCCGTTCTAAAAGACACATAGCAGGCCTTGAGGGGTGAAATGGAACTAGAGCCACCAGCAGACAACTGTGACAACCTCTTCGAACAATATCATCTTTGGGCCTAAAAACACAAACACAAAGAAAACAAACGGTACTGTAGGTGAAAGATAATAAAGGAAGTCCCAAAATGCCCCTAACTCCCGATGATTCAGGTTTTTCAAAGTCACTCCCAATGTTATACAGCCATATCTTTGGAATTGGCCATGAAATCTGGGATAAGTGAAGATACGGATTTGTGCCCAATGAAGCACATATCTCAAAAATGTGCATTGAATTTCGATTCGTGAATTCATCAAGTCGAACTTCCGGAGTTTTTTTTTTGTATCTGAAAAGAGGTCCGGTAGCGCCTGGCTATAGCAGCATTTGCTTGAAACCACAGAGAAGGGGAACCGAAGTGTACAAAAAGAAACCCTGCTACAAAAAGAAGACAGACAAACAACGCTAAGAGTGAAACTACCCTCCAGAAAGCTAACATGGCAATGGAAAATCACCATTTTTATGGGAGAAAATTTACAAATGGTTGTTTTTGCATCGTCATCCTAGTTTTGTGGGGTGTACACCCCTGGAATCAACTACCCCTGGGCATCAAAATAGATGGCACATGATGGCACGCCAAAATGTAGGTTTAATACAGGGTGTAGAGAAAACGCATTTATGTACACCCCTGAAAATTAAGATGGAACCCAAGGAGAAGGTTTGGTTCAGATGGTTTTCCTAAGAACATTGTGGGGCTGATTTTCAGGTTCGAGCCATGTTTTTCTTTTGGATGTGTAGGAGCTACCACATCTTCAAGCATGTCATAGCCCCAATGAAACGACCTCCAAGTTGTTGGAATTTGTGAAATCTGAAAGGTGTTTTTTGTGTGGAGTTTTTGACTTGGGCCCCTTCCAAAAGTTGCTGGCCAGGCCAAAAATCAGCCCCCAACGGTTGAAAAATCCGTGACGGAAACATTTCGCAAGTACTTTACCATGACGTGCTGAGCAAAAACGTGACAATGGAAACATCGCCCTTTTTCGACTCATTCAAATGGTTGGAATTTTCCATTGTAATTTGCATCAAGTTTAATCTCCCCCAAAATGGGTCCCATTTTTATGCCCACTGCATTAAGGGTATATTATGGAGGGAATCCTTGAAAAATTACGGGGCATCAACTATCAGGTTAGTCTTCGGGGGAGTTTTCCTGTAATTTTTCCCGGTGGGAATGACTCGTTGGCACCAACTGTGAGGCACATGTCTGTGGTCACAGCATCTTGGAGGAGTAAATGTTGGTCACTTGGGATGAGGGATGGGTCATTAAACCAATAATTTTTTTGGGGATCAAACTAATTTTGAGGGATTTCCTTTACAATAGGGCATTGTTTGGGTTGGCAATATAATGACCCCTGATGGGGGATGGGTTGAACTAAAAGAAATCCTTATGGCTAATCAACCAATGGTTCATCAGGTCTTATGAAGGGAAACCAATGGTTAATGAGCTCTTAATAAGGCCTTATTCTTGGGGGTTGGGGGGGGTTGGTTGACGAGTCATGATAAATGATAAACCAACTGTGTGGATGATGAAGGAACTGATGAAATGAATGGGATAGATGATCAAAAATACGAGAATTTCGCTAAGTCATGCATGACACATGGGGGTGACTCAAATGACTCAAATGATCTCAAATATGCCGAAGAATGCAGCATTTCTTCGTTCAGCACTTTGGGGGGGTTGTCACATCTATAGGACTTTGTACCTAACAAAAACTTCCCATTTCAACCGGACAACCCGTTTTTTTTTCTGTGAGACGACCACCTTTTGGGTTCGAAACCGGCGGGGGGTTTTGGTCGGTGAATTCTCCCATTGGCTTGGGAGCTTTGGGACCCGAGGTATGGTTTGGGCAGGTACATTGAACCTCTTGACAGAAGCTTTGCAAGCCTCTCGGCAGCCAGCATTTCCGGCGGATCATCCCCCCCGGAAAAGATTCGGTTGGTTTTCGGAGCCCGAACTTCGGTCGTTTTTTTTGCTATTATCATCAAAAAAACACCATGGAACATGCAGGAATAAAAACACAAAAGGAAGTTGTGGATATGACTACATGATGTTTTTTTTCAAAAGGTGGTGACAGTAAGTGTGGAGGTTCACCATTTATTTCACAAATACAACGAGTTTGAAAAAAAGGCACTATGCTTTATTCGATGAAGAATTCTTGCTCCAGCGCGTTTGATGATTGGGTGCGTGAGGTCCTGGTAGTCGGTAGACATGGTTTGTTTACCTGGCATTTTTTCACCAGCATGTCACACCAAGTGCCTAAAGGAGACTGCTTATTCTTAAATGATGCACAAGAACACCCTTATCATCCAAGTAGCGAATGTCTCACCATAAAATTCATGAGAGGATATAAGCATTGAACATGCCACAGAATCCAATCTTTTTGGGGCCACCAACAGGGGACATGACTTTTACCGGGAGCCCCGGAGTAGTATTTTTCGGTCGCTACCAGCGAGAATTTCACAGGCAGAAAGGGATTTTGGATTTCCGGAGGCACTTGAACCCTTGAGCAAAAAACACCCCGGTCGTAGTTGATTCCAAGCATACCCGTGGATCCATATATACCCTATTTGTAGTTGGTACATGTTGGCGAAACGCATAGACACATACAGTATTAAACCTGTAGAGTTGTTCAGGGAGTTGATCTTCCAGGTCAGATAAGGATGTATCAGGGTCAAATACTCCAAACCATGGAGCACCTAAAAGGTATATATAGGTTTTCCAGCTCCTCTCTCAGGTGTTGTGAGTTTATTCTTCAGCAATATTAAATTCACATGAGAATGATGTGGATCTTGGGAATCTAACTGAAGGATGTTTTGGGGGATTGTGTCATGTTGAAATTTGGCCCCAAAAAATAGGTCTCCCCGGAATTCTTCCCATGGAGATCTTGGCAGATCTTGGGACTCATCGTCCCTGATACTTGTTGGAGCCCCCTTTAAATTCGGTGGGGTTTTGGTCATGTAACTCACTAAAATGTGCTCAACCTTTGGTCGACCGAGCAGCATTTTTGCCGTTTTGTGAGGTGTCGGATTTGGAGAGTTCTCTGATTTTTGATGCATCCATTTTTCCACACACATCAATCGGGCTTCATCATGGTATGTGGAAGATGCACTAGGATATAGCAATTCTGAAGATCTAGCTCCAAACCACAGATGAATTTTTGGTGTTTGTTTTTTTTTGCCGGGGTTATGTTCAAAGGAGGTGATGGTGTTCTTTTGTTGGATAGATAGGTTTCTGTGTTTCTATGTCCCATAGCAGTATAATCTCTTTGATCATATATTTTCAGAACGATTTTTGTTGGTTTTGGACGGTTCAACCCGAGCTTTTTTGGGAGTTTTTTTTTAGTGCCGCGTTTCATTCTTTCAAACTTCTAGCAACAACGGCAGATTGCTGGTTTTGGTCATGGGAATTTCAGGGGCCCACAATGCCAGTTTTGCCCAAGGAAAGAAGGTGTTTAGAAATACGGCCTTCTTAAGGGGGATGATCGGGTGAATTGGGTGATTGATGATCCCTTCAATAGGGCCTTACCTCTTGGGGGAATTTTTGGCATTGGGGAGGGGGGTAGGTCCCTTAAGATTGCCATCATACCTCGCAACTCACCGAATCTGTGGGGGATCAGAAAATTTACAAACATGTTTTTTCGTGCAACACAAATAGCTTCAACAAACCCTTCAGCTTTTCTCAACAGAAGTTTCGGGTCGTTTTTGGTGAGAAAACCCCTGCAAGGCCCAACACATATGCTTGCGAATTTGGTCACATCTCACCATCCAGTTTTGATGTTTTGGCGTTTTTTGCTCCCGCGAAGTCACGAAAGTTTCGGTTCTGAACCCCAGACGAATTGGATGAGACAGAATTTCAGGTAAAATATGACATGTATTAGATTTAGAGCATTCTACCCAAATCATAGCTACGTCAAATGTCCTCACCCGTAAAAAGCTAGCTTCATTTTAAAAAACATGTGGTTTCAGGGCAATCCACGCTGGTGCATTATTATATTTTGCGCAGATGCATATATTCAACCAATTGCTACACATACAAGTGCACGTTGAGAAAGTGTGTAGAAGCCAAAATCATGCCACAAACTCCAAACCTCCTTACAGTTTTTTGTAAACTAGGGAATCAATAAAGCTAACTACCCTCCAGGAAACTAACATATCCCCCCAAAATGGCATTTTGAAGATGATTTTCCTTTTCCCAAGGTGGGATATGTTAATCCCCTGGAGGGTACCAATTCTTGAACATCCAACATGGTTCCATGTATTTCAATTTTGTTGTCACTGCTTGCCAGGGGTTTTATCCATGATCTATGTCACTATGTTTGTTGTTTCTCATAGATTTTTGTCACCATGATTCCGAAATGATATTTTTTTTCACACTCCCGAGGAAAAAAACCCAAACACCAACACATCAAATACAAGGAACGAGGAACCCTTGGAAAATCAAGGGTGAAACCCAGAGCTGGGAGCTCTGGACTTTGGTTCAGATGATTCTCCGACAAAATCGATGGGCGGGGTGATTTTTTTTTTTCGCTTCCAGCGGGGCGTTAATTTTCCAGGGTGTTTTTTTAAAACATGGCATCCTTTGTTAAACAACAGGTTGCGGCTAGAAGACCAGGGCAATCCTGCTTAAAAGCAAAAGTTTCCTGACATTAGAAGGGTACCAAAAACTTTTAGATCCCTCTTTTTCACCATGCGCAAGTAGATGCCATCATCGCCATCATTGCTTGTTCCACCTTGTTCCCGCCCCAAAATGTTCAATATGGACTGACTTGTAAACCAATGTTTACTAGGTGATTGGCCGGTTGGATTGTTAAGCTTGTCCTACTGGGATGTCCATGGTACTTAGTAAATGGGTTATAACCCCTATATAAGTAGGTTATAACTCCCTTAAGTAGGTTATAACCCAACTTACTAACTAGTTACTCACTTCCATGGACATCCAAGTAGAAACCAGGAATGAAAGGAAGAGAAACATGGCTGCAGCAGTAAAATATAAACTATCGACCCCCGAAAAACGGTGATGATCTTGGATTTCATTTGAGCGGTAAAAAAAGGGCCCTTTTTCCGGGTATATATGGGGGATGGGAAACTACCCAGTTATGTGGAGATTATAATCAACCAGTATATATATGTATATATAAGGATCCCTATTCAACAACCAGGATTTCCCATGGAAAGTGTCCGAGTTTTTGTGGAGCTTAAGTGAGTTGAACTTCCGGGAATAAAAGCCAGTCAGAATGATCATGAACATCGAGGTGGATGTCCCAAGACTTTGATCACCCTTTGATATTGGGGGAGCGATGTCAGGTCGCCAGGGATGATGCATTTTCCTACCAAATGGGTTGGAACCCCCGAATCCTCAAAATCACAAAGAAGGTATATAGTTGATGTTTATTATAAACTCCTCAATAGCTACAGCTACTAATACATATTTCCTGAACTTTTCCCCAAGTTGGGGGGTTTCCCGATTCAGAAAAGGATGAAATGCAAGGCAGCCAAAGGTAATGAAGACGACTTGGTGAAGTTAAGGGAGCTTCACCGTGCGTCAGTTGAATGTACGACTATATACATAATCCGAGATTGAGACTGGGAAAGAATGGAAGGAACATTGTCATATTGAGAAACTTCCGAGTATACGAACGCAAATTCTTTCTTCGATTTATATATTTTCTTACCAAGAATCTGCGATTCAGGTTGCTGCTCTCCGAGAAGATTGATGGCATTTTACTCATGACAACCTCGCCCAATCTTCTGACTGGTTCCAAACGCCTATAACAGAAGCCTGTTGATCCGGCATTGTCGTGTTTTTTTTGGTTCCGGTAAACTAAGGTAGCTGGCTGGAAACTGGGCCCTTGGAAGGTGTATTTCTTACTGAACATAGGGATATTCCAGCCTACCAAGGTTAGTTTAGCAGAGGGTTTTTACCGAGGTGCGGCTGCTGGTGGACGGCATCCTGTTGCGCACCGTTGGGGAAGCCCTTGGAAAAAACGGCCTTTTGAAGGTGTTCTGTATGGTATATGGATGAATGGTGGCAGCAGTTTCATGATTTTTCATCTGTGGTTCATGTAAGTTTAGAGTATTTACTGCAGTTTTCACGCTGAATTTTTCAAAATTTCATATGTTTTGAATAGGTTCTCAAACGTGCGCGCTGTTAATTCAGAGGTGGTTTTCACCAGTGGAAAAAGTTTCCCGGCCAATGTTTGTTACTGTGTAACACCGATGCGGATTATGGTATGAATTGGGCTATACAAACTTGTAATTTTTCAGAGCGGGGTTTTCAAGTGGATAAAAGCAAATCAATTGGGTTACGCATTTTTGTGACCGGAAACCTCGTCTTTAAATGCAGTCCAACCAAAAAAAGATCCATCAACCAATGGTTCCCAACACAATTTTTTTAGACGTTTTTGGTGGGCCTTGCCCTCCCTAGGCCATTTCGGCATGTGAAATCAGCGTCCAGAAGAATTGGCACCGCCGCTTTGTCGAAAGGATGTTGGGATTGGCATTGCCCAAAAGAATAGCAATGCACGTACAGCATCTAGCAGGCGTTGCAACACAGGCTGCTCTTAGTTAATTTGTTCAATGCACAAAGGTTGCTCCGCATGTTTGTTGATGATTTTAAAACAATGTTTTGGGACATTTTTGGCACATAAACATGAAAATTGTGAATGCGTCATGAAAATATTTGGTTGTGAAAAAGGACCACGAAGAAAAACATGTTTCACTGACGGTCTGTTCACCATTGCCTTTGAAAAAACCAGACGAACCCGTGCTACACTGGTTCGTCATGGGCAGTTTCTCGCGATGTGTGTAGGGGAAGCCAACGTTAACATGTTGATCGGACAAAAATTCTTACAAATCCAAACAAAAATTGTTGATTCGTGTTGATTTTCTTCATCAAAAAACACTGGATTTTTTTTATGCCCTTAGACTTTTAACCATTTTCAAAGTCGTAAACTTCATTGTTTGGCTGCGCCTTTGCAAAACCCATGCTGCGGGTTCCATCAAAAAGGCGCCCTGCATTTCTTTCAGCTCCTTGTATTTTCTAAGCCTGGGCACCTGGGGGTGGAGAACCTGACGCAACGACTTGAAGGAGATGTCTGGAGTGAAATTACCATCGAAATGAGACTCTTGTTGTCTCTTTTCTTATTCTCTTTATGTATCTTCCAAACCAGGATATACAGTAACGGTATCCCCCCTCAAACATTCACAGCCACAAAGACGCTGAAAAGATGTTGACACAAACACGCACACACTCGATAAACTTGCGGAGGAGGGTCTGGCTCTTGTAGTTAGGAAATGGGCCTTTGTTTCCAGGCCCGTTACAGGTTGAGTTGAAGTCAAAGATAGTGTTGATGGGAGAAACCCTGCACCAGAAACCCTGCACCAGTTGATATGTAAAATATCCCATCATTTACAGGGTTTCATACTTTTGTCAGATGGTGCAGGATTTCTTCCATCAACAATATATCAAAATGATGTGATTTCACGAAGAAGATCAGGTGGATAAGCATCGAATCCCATCCTCCAGACCCGTACGGAATGAGAATTCTTTTTTGGAAGTTGGACTTTAGGCAGGGTCCGAAAAATCATGAAAAATCAAGGCCGTAAATGCTTCAATGACACAAACATGTCTATATAGATATGTCCTGTTGTATCTTAGTTAGATGATCGATGGTAAGTTGAAACAATGCAACAACTTAAGTAGATGTCACAACTCACAACCCCAAAGTAACCATTTGTGAGTTGGGTTTCAACAACGAACCTTACAATCACTGCTTATATCATATAGCTGGACGCCTGATGTAAAAATCCACCACTGATCCTCTCCATGCGCCACAGGGTGCAGAGTGAAAACATTGCTTGCAACAGCCTCTTGAGCGCTTACGAGAAAGGTGCCACTCTGTTTCGAGTCGAGTGTGGAGTTTGCTCAATGAATGGTAAGTTTGATTTTTGTAGTAGGCCAACATACTGTAACTACACGGTACTGGACACAGTCCTCGTACCTTGTTCTACCACTTACCAGTCACTAGTTGATAGAGTTCATGACATCACGAAGTCCAAAATGATTCGGTTCAAGGGTCGTTTTCACAGTCCCGGAGTTTTTGGCCGGCAAAAAACGGCAAAAAAAGTGCAAGTATTTTTTTTCCGAAATTTTTGCGAGGTGAGTACCATCCAGGGAACTAACATATCCCCCAAAAATGGCATTTTGAAGATGATTTTCCTTTTCCCAAGGTGGGATATGTTAATTCCCTGGAGGGTAACCCCTATTTTTAAAACATTTCCAAAACTCACTTTTTCAGTGGCCTGGTAAAGCCGTGCGTGTGCAGCAGCAGTTTTGGACATGGATTTTTTCGAAGACCCACCCCGCAACCCACCCAAAAAGAGCCGAGAAAAAGGCATTTGTTTTTAGGATCACTCTGAGGTGCAAATGTATCTGCAAATTAACATGAAAATGTCTTCAGTGATAGCAACAGAAGCCATATATATGCTCTATATATACTTTGAAATAAGTAGTTAAAAAAGTTATACATTTATATAAACATCTACTTGAACAAGTTACAAGAAAATGGTAGCAGTGAAAAAAAAACGGAGGGAAGGATCCTTTCCACATCGGCACGTCAGCAGTTGAAGCTAAAGAACTTTCATTTTTTGGGAACCACTTGGAGGATCGGGGCCCCATGACGGACGGATAAGGTGGGTAATTTGCCCATGGTGATCGTTTTTGGTCCCCAAGACCTGGGGCAACATGGAAAAATTCCCCTTCCAAGTGGCCGTTTTTCAATTCAATTCATGGCGGCTACAAAAATGGGGGGTTACGTTACTAACTACTTTACAAGTCCTGGGATGATCCTCCAAGCAGCAACTTACCAAAAAACATCAATGGTGTCCGAAGTTGGATGGGCGCCTTCCCGCGACAGGACGCTGTTGGCGTTTGGCATCGTGTCTTTTCGGTGTCCACGCATCGTCCCAGCAGACAGGACCAGTGAGTGCGCATGGCCCAGCATGGTCACATGAAGATTGGGTAGGGAATCGGCCTATGGGGGTATGGCTTCAAACTTCCTTGAGCCTGATGAAACTCCTGAAAGCATGGTTAGAAAAAGATCATCTGCCTTTGGGATGGCGCCACCTAACCGATTGCCATATCAGTGTGTGGGAAAAGCAACAGGATTTGTAGCTCGTTTTTTGATCCCAAATCCCCAGAACACAAGAAGTGACTGCAAAAAACAAGGACTTCCAGATTGACAGTGGTGAATTAACCTCATGTGTAAGTAACAATTTGATGTTTTCAGCATCCCCTCCTGGATCACTCACGGTCTCATCGTTGATCCCATTACGTTTTGAAGGTCAATTGGCGGTGAAGGCTGTTGTGGCAGCATGTCGTGGTGCTGGAACCACGTTGGGTGGCACAGAAGACAGTTATTTCGGAAAGGAATCCGAAAAAATCGGTGACATTTGTACTACTGGTTGGCCTTTCGTAGGGAATGAAGGAATGAAGTCTTATCATAACCAATGTATAGCTTCATTTCCTCATGTCCTAAGGGTCACCGAGATTGCTTGCAATATACTGTTAGTATAGTAATATGGTTGTGTCTCAAAAGATCAGGAGCCCTAAAATCACATCGGTTTCTGACCCCAGAATGAAGAATTTTATATGAAGATTATTTATCCGGGACTTTTTGAAGGGCGTTTTTTTGTTGTTGGAGAAAATAGGTCACTGGGAAGTGTGAATTTTGCTGGCACTCCTTGCTATTTGCTGTTTATTTTACCAGAAGTGGTTTCTTGTCAGTCCCCAAAATCACCTCAATTTAATATTTGAATTTACCAATTCGTTCCCAGTTGGTGTGTGAAAATCTATTAAAAATTGTACCTTCGTGCAAGTTACCAAATTGTGGACCTGCATTGTTTTTTTTGAGGAACAAATTGATAGAGATTAAACTTCACGAAGTTTTGTGGTAGGATTCCATGGTACTGGTCGGTTTATACCCTCCCTGAAACTAGCATAGCGCCTGAAAATGGATGGTCGGAAGACTACTTTCCTTTTAGGATGACCTATTTTCAGGGGCTATGTTAGTTTGAGGGAGGGTAAATTTTCACGAATTTCAGCGTTTGTTTTGGTTGAGGTGAGGTATTTTTTTCATTTTTGGCGCCCGATTTTTTCTCATGGTTTTTGAATCAAATCGGGGCAGTGTTTTATTTTGAGAGTGGGATTACCTTCAACCTATCATCATGGGAATCTAAGGCAACCCCCCCGGAATATAGCCGGCCGTATCACGGGACGACTAGGGGTGGTTTTCCTAATCCTTTAGGAGGGCCGAGAATTCCTTGGCATTTTGTGAGGGGTAGCCTCAGATTTTCATGATATCAAATGTCTTCCTTTAGATTCCACCATCCTTGGACAGTATGATATGCTTTGGATCTACGAAACCACACCATGGCTCGTGAATAAGCGAAGGTTTTCAGGGAAAAATGTCATGTCTCATGGTGACGAAGCAGCATCCTAATAGATCCCAAGATATGCTTGGAAAAAAACAGGCATTCCCAACTTTTTCCCATGTCTGAAAACATCTCATGGTCTCATCATGGGCCAAACCCTGGGGGGAGTGTGGGAGCCCAAGACCCCTCAAGAACATCCAGTGACTTAGCCATAACAACTTCACCCCACCGAAACGCGATCTCGATCTCCCCAGGTGGCCGCAGATGTTGCAGCTGTTGGATATTGAAGCTGATGCAGTCAACGGGTTCCCAGAAAACGTTTTGAAAAAAAATTGGAGGGTCCCAATGACACGGATGTCCCGGTGGCATCGGGTCCCGTAGATGCCAGATGACCACGGGATGGCTTTTTTTCCCGTTTCTTTGACTTTTTTTTTCCTCCGGAATTTTTGTTGACTTTTGGCACAAAAAAGTTGGGGCCCGGAATCCCAACATCACATGGCAAGAACTTGGACTTGTTCTCCGGGGTGGAAAACGTTCCCGGCAAAAAACCCATCAGTGATGGGCCGGGTGCAGTTTTGATGTAGTAGATTCAGAAGTAAAATAAAGAATTTCCAGGGATTTTTTTAAAATGAAATAGAGACATGTTCGAATATGGCTTGTAACCACAGCTCACTTCGTATTTACAATACGTTTCAATGTTTGGCCAACCCCGAAAAAAAAAACAGCGAAACAGACATCCAAAACACCCCCCAGCATTTCCATGATTTTCCTTCGGCTCAGGTGACGTTGGAAGCAGTTCTGAGTCTGGAACTTGGGGGGGAAATTCCTGTTTGAGAGACACCGGAAGGAAGGGTATGTAATTTATAAGGGTATAAATGGGATTGTATCGCCATATGCTATGTATAGATTTATACAATGTATGTATGTATTTATATGATGTATTTATATGTCCGATGTATGTATAGTATGTATATATATATACATATATATATATATGTGTATATCTAAACTTATGCACATAATGCTCCAGGAGGACAAGAGTTCATGCTTCTTGGGGCTGATTTAATCCGCAGCGCATCGAATTAGGAAGTTGATGTTGTTAGGTCCATCGAATGTTTTTCATGCCCAACCTGAGATCGATATTTCAGAAGCTCCTTACTTATGAAGAATGGTATTTTAACTACCAGCAGTGTTGGGTATAGAAATCACCACCTTAACCAAACGGGATTGAGTTTCGCATGAGATGTAGATGTTAAAAAAACAGTGGTAGGAATGGGAATCACTTAGAGGGTCCTCCCAGGACTTGTAAGTAGTTAGGATCACCCCTATGTACAAACCATGGGGGTCCCCCAACCCCAGGTCTTGGGGACTTACGAATCATAGTTGCTAACTACAGTAATTGAAAAATAGATGGCACAGTCCCTACATATCGGTTTATGAGGACCCTGCACTAAGCTACCTTTTGGTATCTGTGCCAGTGCCATCTATTTATTTTGACCATAAGGTACTTACTCACTGGGATGATCCTCTAAGCGACCTTGTTCCCAGAGTTCATTGTCAAATGGGGTATAGCCTTTTGTGGGGGAACCTCGCAAGGAAAAAAATATCATGAAGCGAGTTTCTCTCTTCAAAGGTTTGTTAACTTCTCCAACAAAAAAACAGTTCTTAACAAGTGCGTTTTAAAGTTTTGAGCCTGCTTTTTTTAAAAGCAAGTTGATGTGTCAACTCTGGTCATCCCGGATGTGGGCCGGAGCTCTGCAAAAAACGGGCAATTGTTGAAACAAATGTCCAAAACGAATGAACAAACCGGTGAAGTCCGAAGAAAAGGGAGATCTTGGGCAACTTACATCGCGACAATTCACCACTGCTCGAGAATTCCCCCTTTACATGGTGGTGATTTAAGAAGGGAATCCCTCCCAAAATGCCCGAGTGAGGTGTAGAAATGTTTGAGGAGTTTAGGAACTATAAATAATTTGCCCTGATCTTCACTTTCTAAGTCAAGTTGTTGATTTCTTCAGTCGATTAAAGTCAAGCACAGGTTTGTTGGTTCAGTCGGTTGTTGCTTAGTATAGTCAATCTCTGTATGACAGGGGTTTGGTATTTGGGGATACTCAAAGGACAATTGGGTGTACCCCTAACAATGTACCCATGCTATTTATCGTGTTCTCTAGGGATTCTTGGGAATTATAGACTATATAGACTATAACCCATAAATATCCACTATATACGGCTTATAATCCGGGATTTCCCATAGGGGTATATACGTTGGGATCGGGGTACATCCAACTATCCCCTGAGATATGCAGTAGGGTCAAACACCAACTTGGAGCACCAATCAAACCAGTCAAACAAGCTGAGCACCGCTGTTAGTGAGTGGCTAGAGTGCAGCCTTTTTGTTTGTGGCTAGCCGGTGATTAGTACAAATACAGGACGCAGGATGAAGACTGTTGAGATATTTTTCGGGTTTTGTTTGCTGAATGTTTTTTTCTACCGAATTTTTGTTAAATCAGGTTGCGCACGGGGGATGAATTATTACCCTCGTTGACAGGGATTGATATAGACGTACATCTGACAGATCAGAACACATATACAGAACCTTATGGAATCAGATGACACATGATAGGAATTCCAATCGGTCACAAACGTCCGTGGATCTTTCCATGCATCTTTGTATCGCCGTCCGTAGCCGATCTTCTCGGGCTCCCGTGGATTTGGGGGGAGGTTGACGTCGAGCTGCGGTGGGCCAATGTGTGTTTCGGAGAAGTCGCAAGTTTGTCAAACTGAAATTAGATAAACAGGGATCGGAAGATATTAGAAGATAAACAGGGATCGGAAGATATTAGAAGATAAACAGGGATCGGAAGATATTAGAAGGCCACATGACCAATCCGCCATAGTGTTGTGGCACGAGAGGACACATGACCTGAGGTTGTATGATTTTATATTTATGATGGCCAAATGTTCTGAACTAATTACCTGGACCAAATATGACCAAATGAGACCCAAGGCAGTATGTTTTCCGCGTGAAATTGTTGAAGTCAAACAGTTTCGGGATCATTTAGTTAGGAGGACCGTTCCCCAAAAAAGGCAAAACAATTTGGGTAATGACTTGACATGTTGGAATGATGCTGTAGCACATTTTTGTTGCAATAAGAACGCAGTATCTCCTGGGTGCCTGGCATATGCACACAAATCTTACGTATCCAATATTCAATCTGTCAATCTCGTTGCAACAATCCAAAAGGATCGAACTTTAAACAACATCGACTCAAGATATTGACAGTATCTGGAGCTTGTTTCATAGGTTGTTTGGAAGGAAATTCGCATTTCCAGACATTTGTCCAACGTACCTATCGAAAATTCAGACAAGACAGTTGGAAGTGTTCTTTTTTAACATGCTGTATCCTGTTGCGTGTTACATCATCTTGTTAAAGGCCGTTAGGGTATGGTGAACATTGGTATTATTGGACTTTTCTTTTGGATGACTGTTTTCCAATTTGTTTGACACTTACCCTTTCTACCATGGCCTCATCATATGGCAGGAATTCCAAGTAAATTGTAGCCTGGTTGACATTAACCGGAAGATACTAGCAGGCAAACATGGAATGACACGTTTCGTCTCTATTTGCGTGAACATGGCTAAAATTGCTGGGAATGAACCCATGATGAAATTCCAGTAGAAAAAACCTGCATCAAACTCACATGCGTTTTTCTATTTTTTTTTTGGAAGTTAAAAAAAATCTCCGAAACCCGCGCCCAACATTCCGAGACCGCCTAGCTGAACCGAAGTTTTCCAGCCGTTGTTTTTTTTTTGTGTTGGCGACAACGATGGCGAAGGGCCATACGTTGTTTATGCCGCGGTGCCGAATGGCGACCGTGGCCGACTTGAGACGTCTGGATGAAGGCCGATTTGGGGGGGCAATTGGTGGCTTCGGGATTAGTAGTTTCGAATGTTGATCTTGCAGTGCTGGTGCGTTTCGGGCGGCTATTTCAAAACCAGCCAGCCAAATCCGCCAAATCAGCCAGCCAGCCAAATCAGCCAAATCAGCCGGGTAAGGAATTGGAGGATGTCTTCGTAATTCTGGTTGAAGTTGCCATGCAAAGCAAAAGACAAAGTGACATCACAAAAGCATGCTCGAGGACATGTCCCATGACAGTGTTTGCAGGATGTGTTGTGGGCAAATGCATTGAGACACGTATGACCAAAAGATGTATATAGGTCTGAAACTGACAATTCCTTGCCCAGCACGCCTCAGCCAGAATGGCTACTTTTTTACAAAACCTTTTTACCAAAAGTGTTGGAGCAAAAAATGAACTTTTTTTTGGTTGTGTCCGTACCAGCGTCCTTCTCGTCAGGTGGCTTTGCACCTTCAAGCCGAAAGGTTGATAGCTTGCACTACTGCAAACCTAAATTCTTGCATAAAAAGCACTGTTGTAGTGTCCTTTGCGCTACAAAACTACATGCAACACATGATGGTTTGACCATCAAAAATTCAGACCTCAATGCTGTGGTGGAGTCAATCTCCTGCTCATTGGCAGGGCCTTTCCTTACCCGTCTTACCCTGCAGTGGTGCCCGTACTGCTGCAAAGATCCTGCAGCACCACAACCCATTCCAACACCTAGAGGCAGTACCGCTTACTGCCAGTCAAACACCAGTAGCATGCCATTACAGCACCTGGAACACCCGTCCAGATTACCATGCAAAGATCCTGTAGCACCACAGCAGTTCCAACACACGCCCAAAAACACAGTGAGCCAAAAAAACCAACCAAAGCACCAAAACCACAGAACCACCAAACAAACAGTTGTGGTATCCAAATGGCCCACATCTTGGGGAAAGCCTTCTTAGCTCAGTGGTTAGAGCTACGGTCCATCCATAGGGCCCGCGAGGCATGGGCTCGAACCTCATACATGATATTCAGGACCCTGGCTGGCAATGAAGTGGGGCAAGAGAGTACCCGAAAGAAGATGGCGACGAGGAGATCATTTTCTTCGCGGAAGAGCTCGCCCACGAGCAGAATCTTCTGAGCAGGTGAGAACCAGAAGGTTTGCATTGTGCTGGAGGGGCTGCCTTACCTTGTGCCGTACGCACTGTTCCGGAGTCAGACCCGTGAACGCGCCCTTGCATGGAACAAGGGCGGGCTGCAGCGGAGGTGCTTCACAAAATCCATACGGGCATAAAAGGACGCGCGGGTCACACATTCACACCGTACCTGTGATGTACTTCGGCCCTCGTGCTTGGCAGGCCCCGGCCCATCTCACCATGTGCGTGATCAAGGTGGTTGGTGACGGAGATTGCCTCTTCCACGCGCTTGCCTCCTTTCATGGCGGTGACGGTGGTGCCTTGCGGATCGACGTGGCGGACTTCTTGGAACAGGAGGCCGTGAATCAAGAAGGCTTTGAAGCTGAATGGTTCGATGAGGCGGAGAAGCTCCGTGAGCGCTATCATTGCCTTCAGTCAGATGACGGCGACCAGGGTCGTTCTGCATACCCGACTGGCCGATGGGTCGCAGCTTCGCCATGGATCCACATCTACCAGAATGAGCCAAAGCTTGATGACTGATGGAAAAATCGAGAGAATATGTACAGCGCAGGAAGAGAACCAGGAATCGGAAGATACTACGTTGGCCAAAGCGCCACCTTCACCTTCCACACAAGAACCGCGGACTGTTAAAGGTACATTAGATGGATGGTGGGCCCATTTCGATCTCACAACAGTTTGTTGGACTCACCTTTGGATTTTTGTGAAAAAGTCTTCTTAGACGTCAACAAGATGTCCTCGAACAAACAAGGCTACCCACAGCAACCCTTACACCAACAGCAGTAGCACACTTCACAAGCACCACAAGCAACACCACTCGTCATTCCATTGCCACCTACACCGCCTCAAGACACATGTCCAGACAAGACACCCATGGCCTACAACACACCACCCATGGACTACAACACAGCAGCGAAAAAAGAAAAATTGACAGACTCTTCCAGCGTCAACTTGAAACAGCAATGGCAGCATCATTGCAGGCACCTAACACGCCACCGACTCCAACTTCCGCCAAGCAACTATCCAGTTCAGCCAGGCAAACCGTCCCCACCAGCACTCATCCCGACATATCCACTGACACCGCCACAAGCATTCAGCCAACACACCACAATAGCCAACGAAGCACACGAGCAAACCACCAAAAGCGGCATCAACACCAGTCAAAGCTTTTGCTGAACAACACGCCTGGAGCTCCACAACCAGCAAGAACATCACCACAAGTAAAGTCCAGCACGCAACGCCGGGGTCAACAAAGCCTGACCGCTCGATTGCAGACAAGCAGCCAGCCCAGCACGCAGCCACATTGCTGAGACACCTAGAGCACCCAGCAAAAGACGAAGGCGCAACTCACCAAACACAGTCGCACCAACAGATGTTAAAACAGTAACCACAAACACGAAAGATCAAACCATAAAAGACATCCTAACAGAGACAACGGAACAACCAACTGTATCTACAGTTTAAAGCAATGTGATGACTTGAAGAATTATGTGCGGAGTATAGGGATGTTCGTAGATATATTTAACACTTTCGCAGATATGAAAGCAAACTCTTCCAATGACAGTTCGGAAAACAGCCAAAGACAGCCCACGTTGGTCGTTTTGTGTGTCCATGTTTGTTTGTTTGTTTGTTTGTTTGTTTGTTTGTTTGTTTGTTTGTTTGTTTGTTTGTTTGTTTGTTTGTTTGTTTGTTTGTTTGTTTGTTTGTTTGTTTGTTTGTTTGTTTGTTTGTTTGTTTGTTTCTAAGACTCATGACCAGCAAGTTGTGCAGCAAGTTGTGCTAAGTAAACACAGCATTGAACTTACGCTATCTGACCCATTGGTTAAGTTGATATAGACATGTGGTACTGACAATTGACGTTTGGAAATTGCAGAATCCAGAACAGATTCAATATTCAAGAGCGGGGAGGGGGCAGGACGTCCCAACACTTCCGTGCGGTTGACTTCTTCAGTCCAGATATCACGGCTGATTACCGTGACGTACCTGTGAGTTTTTCCACTATACCAGAAGCATCTTAAGCGTATAAACTGTTGAGTTCGGGTCATGCTAGATTATATCAGCTGGTTAGTTTTAAATATTGCGATGGGGTATGATGTGCAGTGGCATTAAACAGTGTCTGCATCTGTCTGCATCCCTTTGGAAGAGAACAAAAGCTACGATGAATGCAATCTCAAGTTGATCTCATTTAACGAGGTTGAATCCACTGGAATGTCCCTATAATTTGCGTTGGTTTCTTGAATCGCAGTCAATGATGGTGGTTTGGGGCTAGGTCGGTTGTGGATTCCGTAGTGTTTTTTTTCCCGAAAATGAAAGAGGTTTCGGATTCTGATGGATGCCCCAATTCGAATCGCGTGGGGGAAACCACCACGAGTGCCGGGTGCCCAACATTTCGCCAAAATTTTTGCAGTTGAAATTCGGTGAATCTTTCACAAGGGCATTTATGAATGGTTTGGTAGTTTCCTTATTCCCCGGAAGTTTAACATATCCCCTGAAAAATAGTGGTTGGAAGACAAACCTTTTCATTTAAATGGCCTTTTTTTGGGGGACATGTTAATTTTCCGGGATGTATAATACCTACTAAAAACTACCTTTCATTCGTTTCACGGTTGCCACAAACCATTTATGCGGCAATCGGGTAGGGTCATGGACAAGTTTGCTTTGCCAAGTGACTCAATGGTTTGTTTGGTGATATTTACTCCCTTGAAGGTTAACATGGCCCCTGAAAACCTGCCATCCCAAAGGGAAAATACTTTTCCAACTATCATTTTTCATGGGCTATCCCCTACGATTTACGTTTTCATTTACCCAATAGAACATCTATTGCCCTATGGGTTTTGTGTCGAAAAAAAACCCGCATTTTCCCCGGCTCCAAATTTTTTGGGTAGAAAAAAAAAACCTGGGAGGTTCACCGATGCCACTCTTCGCAGAGTTCTCTCAGCGACTTTTGAGACCTTTAGATAGGCCTGTTGTTTTTTTCTTCGGGTTGTTGAATACTGACTGTTTAATAGGGATCCTTATAATGGTTTATCACAATCCCCATATATAGCTGGGTAGTATAATCCCACTTGAATTACGAGGTTGTGCGTATCGTGATGAGCATTCATGAGCAGCCTGAATGACCATTTTCACTACAAAAAATGGTCCGGCAAAGATCACAATAAGTTGCGGGTTGAGCAGCAACCAGTCGTTTTTTTTCGTTTTTTAAATACTGATTGTTTAATAGGGATCATTGTAATGGTTTATCACAATCCCCATATATAGCTGGGTAGTATAATCCCCTGGTGATACCCACTTGAATTACGAGGTTGTGCGTATCGTGATGAGCATTCATGAGCAGCCTGAATGACCATTTTCACTACAAAAAATGGTCCGGCAAAGATCACAATAAGTTGCGGGTTGAGCAGCAACCAGTCGTTTTTTTTTTCGTTTTTTTAAATACTGATTGTTTAATAGGGATCATTGTAATGGTTTATCACAATCCCCATATATAGCTGGGTAGTATAATCCTCTGGTGATACCCACTTGAATTGCTAGGGTTGTGCGTATCGTGATGAGCATTCATGAGCAGCCTGAATGACCATGTTCACTACACAAATGGTCCGGTCGCGGGTTGAGCACCAACCAGTTTGTTTGGTTTAGCCTCTAGTAAACTAACATGGCTCGCTGGAAAATGGACCCGGCTTGAAGATGTATTTCTTTCAATTGAAGGTGGGGGATTTTCCGCCATGTTAGTTTACTGGAGTATAAAGGGCCTAGGCAAATTGGACCGCAACCATTCACCGCCGGTTGGTCATAAGGCAGTCACATCTCCCGGATGAGCCATGAAAGGAAAACATATATAACTTATTTGTTTGGGTAAAACAGGGGATTATCCTTGTAGTCGGAATCTTTGTAGCCCCTTCGCGGGAATCCTTGTTGGCCACGTAACCAGCCACGAAACAACGGGACTGCGGTGATGGGATACTCCGGTTTTTTTGGTGGCTTCAAACGGGGGATAGAATGTACCATGCTGTCGTACCTCATTGGTGGAACCGGCGCCTGAAAAGGCAAACTGTCTCATGATGGAACCCTGATTGGTATCGCCAGCTTCAAAAAAATATTTCTAGTATCTAGGGTTTTCGTTATACAACTTACATCAACTTACTATATTTGCTTCCGAGCTTAACAAAAGTCCAAGTATCAATAAAACCGCTCGGTTTTCGTAACAAAATCCTGAAATTCCATGACGTTTTTCCGGATCTTTGGGCTTTTGGAGTCTAAAACAGAGATAGTAATCTGATCCTAGAGTACATTTTTTAATGGGATTTTTTCAAACAGTCACCGGGGAATGTTTCTCAAATCCAGAAGATGCATGTTAAATTTGTCATTTTCTAAAGAGGTGAAGTTTGAAGTTTGAACATTTTTTTTTTCGTTTTTTTGATAGGTTTCAAAAAGAAGTCGAAATAGATAGGTTTCAGGACTCTTCATGAAGGTTATGTCTATATATTCATGCTTCTTAAACCATTCATATGGAAAATGGTGGCACACTTCTTTTTTCGCACCCAACGAGCCCATGCAAAGGGGCCTGGGACCCAATAAAATATCTACATGATATACACTCCGGTAAACTAATATAGCAATGGAAAATGGACCCTTTGAAGATGTACTTCCTATTGAAAATGGTGATTTTCCATTGCTACGTTAGTTTACTAGAGGGTAAGATGTATATGGGCTTGATTATTAAGGGGATCCCCTTCCCAAGAGTACCACCATTTTCCTTGTGAAGCATCTCTCTTTGGGTTGAATTCCTCTTAAGAATCATGGCTAGGTTGACTACTACCCTCGCCTAACGGTCCCACCCCCCAGAAATAAGGGATAACACCCCCCGAAGTTTAACAGCACGCCCCTGAAAAATGGTGGTTGAAAAACTACTTTCCTATTGGGAAGGGAACTTTGCAGGGGCGAACTGTTAAACTTCGGGAGGGTAAACAGGCCGTAAGGAAAACCAATGGTTTTCATAAGCCTGATCATAAGGCCGGCTATTTCTTGGTCGATAGTCATTCCAGGTTTGTGGCATGCTGTGCTCGATGTTCACCCGAGAAATGTGAGGTGCAATACATGGATACAGGAGATGATTTTTTTTTTGTGGAATCATTTCCATACCATCCATGAATGGTGGTATATTTACCTACATGACTGGTTGATTTTTATGGTAAATGTAGGTAAATATACCATACATGGATGCTATGGGATTGGGATCTGGTCGAAAAATGTGGTCGAAAAAAGTCGAGGTGAAAAAAGCTTCAACACAAACACACTGACATAACATGTTCCTTTAATTCTGTTATTTTTTTCAAACCCGGGATCCTTACTTCATGGCTTCTGAAATAATCACTAAATATAACTACTGCCATGGGAACCCACATTTTTCCCCATTTTAGGGCTTATTTCACCCATATTTTTGAGGCGGCTAAAAATCTTATGTCTCATGGTTTTGGGGTCCGAAGCTGAGTAGTATCATAGACTGTGATTGATTGATGGTGGGACGTCCATTTGTTTTCTAAATCAAATACCCTACCGGAAAGTAAGAGGTCGCACCCGAAAATGTATGGTTGGAAAACGATCCTTTCCTTTTGGGAAGGAAGACCTATTTTCGAGGCTTTTGCTGTTGGTTTTGGGGAGGGTAGGTATAGTTTCCTTGTGCAGTTTAAAGAAGATCTTGAATTCTCTTTGAGTTAACGGGTTCATATTTTTGTTGTAAAATAATCGTTTTCTTTTTTCCCTGAATTCTCCCCACTTTTACCTCAAGTTGAGCCTTTTCAAAGCATTTGTTTATGTTGCAGCCCTTGAACAATCCTTTAGAACCCTTTTGTTTTTCTTCCACCGTTGTTTAAGCCCACATGTTGTTGAACAGCCAACCCCCCCTCTTCAGGAGTCATGAGTGGTGCTCCTTCACCCAATAATTACGAGGTATCCCGGATGGCGATTGGGATCCGGAGGTGAAGCGAATCTTTGGCAAAGTCCATCTGGTTGGTGGTTTAGTTTTTTTATTATTTCCATCCCTACCTGGGGAAATGATCCAATTTGACGAGCATATTTTTCAAAAGGGGTTGAAACCACCAACTAGCCATGCTCTGGGCCTGTTTTGAGGGGGCTTTTTAGATGTCAGGGCGTGGTACCATGAGCCATGAACAGTGCCCGAAGGAACAAACGGATTAGCCTCCAGAGAACTAACAGATACCCTTCCCAAAGAAACACTTTTGAGTCGATGGTTTAGAGGGTTTTTTGGTGTAGACTATAGGTATCAACCCACGGGGTCAGTGTGAAGGCTTGGAAGGCGCCTGCATGAATGGTCCAGGACTGCAACAAAAACCTTACAGCCAGCCTGTCGAGTATCAAAAGCAGACCGTTTTGTATTTTGATCTGTATATAAGTATATACAATTGTATATAGCCAGGTGGTGGTTTCACATATTTTTTGTTTTTACCTGTACTTGGGGAAATGATCCAATTTGACTAATATTTTTCAATTGGGTTGAAACCACCAACTAGACATTATATATATATTTATACATACAACATGATGATCCTCCTAACTAACCCTCATCAAAACTACCCCGCACCAGAAATAGAGGGTTATTGAGGGGGTAGTTGGGAGGGCCATGATAATAAGATGCCCTGCAGTAGTAAATCATTAGATGGCTTTTCTAACACACAGTTTTTTTTTCCTCCGGAAAAAAGCCGATGTCCCTTTAAGCAAACCTCACAAATTTCTTTGTTTCAGCCCTTTTCCCCAGTTGAGCAATGTAGAAAACCCTGGTTGCTGAGGTTTTATAGGGGGAAAAAACTTCCCTTTGTTATAAGCTTTGTATGATATCCCTATTACCCTTTGTTATAAGCTTTGTAAATATCCCATTATCGGAATCCCTATGAAAAAAACAGCCAGGAAAATTCATGGAAAAAAATCTCCGGCCGACCTGCTCCTACCTTCCCTTGTTGGATCCACTCCTCCAATCCGTGCCTCCAAAAGGTGCGTTGCAACGCGCTAGAAGAGGGTGGAAAGGCTTCACCTGATTCACCGGTGGCAGGCCTCGACGTTTTTGGGGGTCCGGCCACGACATCCTGCAACTTCTCAAAGAATACTGTCCTGGTTTCACCAACCCAGAACTGTTGATGGTAACCAGAAATTCGGCGTTTACTCACCAGTTGAGGGAACGGTAGTTGAACATCACACTATTTAACTTGGAATTTTTACATCCCAGGTGGTGCAGGAATAAACTTCTCAAAGAATACCCTCCTGGAAACGAAGATGGTATTGATGGAAGAAAGCCGCCTAAGTAGTTGAGGTGTGTAAAACCTTGTATTAAATAACGGGATAAATTAAACTATCAAATGGCTAGCCGGATTTCTTCCATCAACAGCATCACCATCCCAAATGAAACTTCTTGGAGTAATGATTCTCTTCTCTTATGCAGGAATTCAACAACATGGAAATTTCTGTACATATGGAATCTCCCCGAAACCCCAAAAAGAATGGGAAACAAATCTGTTTGAAGAACATATTTGTATGATGTTTTTTCTTTTTTATTTTGTTTTAAAATTATCTTTTTAGGCCTGAAGAACATGTTGGCAATTTACAATTTATCAGATGCCATTCTAGGTGGCATTCACGGACGTCTTGAGTGTTCACCCTCATTTATTTGCTAAAGACTACCGGGATATGCCAGAAACTTAGAATCAAATGCTTGCTAAATTTTGTGATTTGACCCCTTACAAGCCACACTCCAAATGGATAGAACGTTGGGTCAACAAAAAAGTTGCTGGCCCACTGCTGATCTCCTGAAACAAGTCCATGTTCCTTATTGACTCATATTTTTCCCAGCTGTTGGTGGCTCAACCCAAAACTGCGACCTACTGTTGATGGAAGAAAATCCGGCGAAGCAACTATTAGGTTGGTCCTTTATCCCGTTATTTACACGGTTTTATACACCATCCCAGGTGGTTGTGTTGGAGATTTCATCCATCAACAGTAGTCCATCCAGATACTGAACCGGCCAACTAGCCGGTGCTTTTCGAAATTATTTTAAAGCTCTGTTGGTGTTGGGACCGCGATTCCATTGGCAATTGTTTTTTTTGGAAGTGTTTTTAAAATCACCGATCTACATAAGGGGAGATTCCCCAATGCCACTGCCACCCACCAAAAGAAATAAGGGCCAAAAAAGGTCCCTTAGTAAGGTCTAACTTCTGACAAAAGGTGGCAGGTGGCATTGGCAGAGGGGTTTGGGCTCCTTGGGTTCACCGAAACCTCCAGGAATTGGGATGACTGTGGAGAGCGACTCCGGGATGATCCGTCGTTGGCTTCTGGGAAGTTACCTTGTTGTTGCAGCTGCTATTCTCATTACTTGCTACTTGGAAGATGCAACAAAAATACAGATCCCCAACAAAACATACCAAACGCTGGTGTTGATGGGTGGATGCTCTTGAGCGAAAGATTCCGAAAGATAGATGGAAAAAAATCCGGCCAACCAGTTGATATGGTAAATATCGCATTATTTGCAGGGTTTCATACATGTTGGGGCAGGATTTCTGGTGAAGAAATTCCGTTTCGATCATTCTTAGCTCGGTGAGCAAAGTCGTTTTCTTGGAGGTCTTCTGACAGCAGTCGGCAGTTTTTTCGGTGGTCCTTGTTCCGGATATATCAAAATCGCTATAAGTTATGCGGGATCGCCCAAAAAGGAACCAGCAAATAAACTTGAGAATTGAGAACTTCTGTTTTTCTTGTTTGGGAAGTACCGACATTTTATCACAGATCCATGGGACTGGTTGTATGTACCTTATACGTTCACCATAGATTATCTTGAAACAATCAACCAGGCCGCCAATGGACTTGGCTTCACATAGGTCCAGGGTTTGTCAGGGGTGAACCAACCAGAATCATATGAGGGAAATGGTTCGGGTGAGGGTAACCGAAAAAAACCCTGGACCAACATGTGCAGCTGAGAATGTCTCAATAATTGCTTGGTCCCAAAATAATCAAAAGTTGCGTGTCATGCTGGACTTATTTTTCAATAGGTGAATTTTTTGAAAGTTTCAACTTAGCCTAAAAAACGCATCTATCCCGCCGGTATATATACATGTATAGCCAGTAAAAAGTTGGGCTTTCTAAAAAGGACTACCCCGCCATGGATGCGTCCTTCGACCCTTGATATCCAAGGTTGTGATAGAAATACGGTGGAAATCCTGAGATGATACACAGTTTTCATATGTATATTGAGACCTTTTCCCGAAATGCGTTGTTTGTGTGTTAGTGCGGTTGACGGATGACTGTGAATATTTCACTATTTTTTGCTCAAGATCCCTTCAAGAGTTGATGCGTGCCATAGTACCGGCAGCAATAGGCGTGACAGCTGGTGGTGGACTAACGGTTAGGTGGATCCTAAATCGTTTTGTGCAAAGGGCTGTTGAAGAAATAGCGGTGCATACTGGCAATTTCATTATCCCTAGTCTGATTGGCTTCGATTTGGATATCTCTCGGATTCTGGATTTCATCTGGTATTCTGGGGGGATCTTAATCTGCTGGGAGCTCCGAGTTGAGATCTTTTATCTGGTTTTGCACATTTGTGCTTGGTTGATCTGGATATCTCAAGTGGTGCTTGGTTGGTTTAGCTCTGAACGTCCTCTTGCTTTGGTGGGTGGCGCGTCCATAGTGGTATCCCCCAAGGCATCACGAACAGAACGATATTGTGATCTAACCTGCATGGCAGCCTTGGGTGGGTTACCGTATCCACCAGGTAGTTTTGTGCTAATTTCCAGGCCTCCAGATTGGGATGAGATTTGGGTTGCTGGTTATACTGACAAGCAGGACATCATCGGTCGAACAACTGCCCCAGACGGCAGTGACTGGATATGGTGTTTGGTGCGTCTAGCCCCGAATGCAACCAGTGCGCCACAGATAGTCGGTGGCAATCGCAGAGTACCAGCTGGGGTTCCCCAAAATTCAGCAAACTGGATGTGTGTACCCCCGGAATGCAACAATCAGTGGGACCCAGAAGCTGTAGAGGTAGTGGCTTTGACACAAGAAGCAGTCATGTTGGCAAATCAGATCAAGGACAACCCAGGAGCTTTCCCCATCAATCAGGCCGGGGTTGCAGGTCCTCTCATCCCCATCCTGGTGGGAGGCAACATGGGTCCAGGAGGGCTCGTCGTGGCGGGTGCTGCAGGAGGGCAAGGGGCCGGAGGGCTGGGATTGCCTGGAGAAGGGGGTCAGTCCCCGAACAATGCAGAGTTGAAGGCCTTGGAAACGGCCGTGGCCCAATTGCAGCAGTTGGCTTTATCTCCACAACGGAAAAAGGACAAAGGCCGAAAGTCAAAGAAGGAAAAGAAACACGACAAGAAGTCCAAAAAGAAAAAGAAGAAGAAGAAGTCAAAGCGCTCCAGCAGTTCGGGCACTTCGAGCTCCAGCAGCCGATCAAGATCTCGCTCCAGCAGCTCCTCCAGCAGCACTTCAAGCGGCAAGACAAAGCCACTAAGGTGGAAAGAACGTGGCCGGGACAAAAAGGTCACATACGGCAATCTAGCCGCAGTGGATCAATTGAAGCTGAAGAAGCGTGGAGATCTGTTGGCCTTTGCGGCAAAGAGTCCAGGGGCATTGACGGCTCACTTCCTTGCGGGGGTGTATGCTCGCTTGAGCAAAGGAACAGTGAATCAGTCGAGTCAGCTCCGGGAGGCCAGTGCAGTATCTTGGGCCCATCAGTTCAGTGGACTGACAGAAGTGAGGGATCAGAAAGAAGTCCTCACGCTATGCGAGATTCTCGATCATGTGAATCGTCGGGAGATTGCAAGGGCCTTGGACATCCTAGTACAACGCATAGTGGCAATTCAATCAGCAAAGGCAAAGAGTGGATCATGGGAAAAGGCCGAGAGTCTGGAATTGGTGTCAACCCAGAGGTCGTTGGCTTCCAGCTCCATGCTGGCTTTGACAAACAACTAAGAAGGGGCATTCGGCGTGCATGGCATTCTATGGGTGGTTTTTCCTTACAGTCGGAGGGTTTCGATGCTTTCTTCTTTCGGGCCATGAGGGCTTTAGAGGTGGGCTTTGGATCTTCTCCTGGGAAGGCTGGCTTGTGTGGTCAGTTTAAGCAGCTCATGGGGTGGATGCAGTCGAGTGCAATGCATGGTCAATTTGTTTCATCTTCAGAAAAGGCTGGAGTTGGTATGTCACCGTCTCATGTCTTTCCCTTGGCACCTATGTCACGGGGAGGAGTGTTGCTGAAATCCTGGCAAGTGAAATCTGAGTTAGACAAGCTTTGTTGGGCTGGGGGCAATATGGTAGTGGCATGCTTTAATTGGATGCATGGGGGGCAGGAGCAAGGGGCGTTGCCTGTTGTTTCTGCTGCTCAGAAGAGGGTTCATTCTAGGATAGAAAGGACTCTTGAGGCTATCGTGATGACTGATGAGCCTATTCTTTCCAAATGTGGTCTAGAGCAATTTTTGCGGCACACAGAGTTTTACACCGGTGAAGGTGTGACACTAGCTCTGGGAATGCGTGGTGGTGTGCCTGATCATGCAGCAGATGTTGATTTATCTGATCATCTCAGGCAACATTTTCCAGTGATGTCTCAACAGGTAGTCAATCCAGGTTGTCTGTTGCTGGCGTCCAAGAGGAGGCCTAGACGAGTGAAGCGTGGATACACTTGGCTGGCACCATCATACCCGGATCTTGTTCGTCGAAACGTGAAGGCAGGGCTGCACCGCTATAAGAAGGCTTCTCAGGTGGCCAAGCATAGAGGTGTTAAGTGTCTTGCTGGAGCATTTGCAGTCAAGAAGGATGAGTTTGAAGATAGGGTAATCACTGATCCTAGCGTCAATCAATTGCTTGATCCCCAAAAGCTTCCCCGTCCAAAGTTTGCTTACATTCCTGGGATGCGATGTTTGTCAGTTCCAAAGAGTGGCTTGATAGCAGTATCGAAGCGTGATGCTCGACATTACTTTCATCGTCTTCGGATAGGCAAGAATTGGCATCGTTGGCTTTGTGGACCTCCTGTCATTTTAGAGCATGGTGGGGTGACCCGGGTTAGGTATCCAGCCTGCCAGTCAGCTCCGATGGGGTTTGGTCCTTCTGCTGGTTGGGCGCAGGGTTTAACTGATGTGGTTGCGTTGGATGCTAAACTACCAGAAGAGTGTCGTGTTCATCCAGACGTCGTCATGCCTGAGAAACTTCCGGTGTGGGGTTCGATCATTGATGATATTTGGGCATTAGAGCATGTAGCAGATGAGGGGGGCAGCATCCGTGGGTCCGGAGTGGTTGAATCGGGCTGAAGCTTCCTGGGTTGACAGGGGAGTGCAGCCAAACATCAAGAAGTCAGTTAATGGAGGTTTTGGTGAGGAGATTCAGGGATATTATGTTCACCCCACAAAACATTGGATTGGGCTTTCCTATGAAAAGAGGCGATACCTTTTCCAAGCCTCTTTCGTGGTCCTTATGCAGAAACGATGCCACGTTAAAGTACTTGAGAGGTTGATTGGTAAGCATGGTTTCGCACACTCTTGCAAGCCTTGTTTGAGGTCCATCTTCCTGGTATCTTATTCGTGGCTTGAGAAAGTACGCAAGGACAGAGCAGGGATGGTTGAGCTGCCCGATGAAGTGTGGGAGGAACTCTTGGTCTCCACGTTGTTGATCCCTTTTTGTGAGTTTGATTTGTCGGGGGAATGGAGTAATCGCATTGAGGCTACCGACTCATCATTGTCAGGGCTGGGGAGATCGTTTGGGTTTGCACCGTCACATGTGATACAGACGTTGGCAAGATATACGTCTCACAAGGGGGTCTATACCAATTTGAGTTTACCTTGGTCTATTGGGTTGACAACTGAGCACAAATGTCCATTACGAAAAGTTCGTGTTCCCATTGAACGCATTCGCTGGTTTCACGTTGGGTGTCCATGGAGTCCATCTCACATTACGCTGGGGGAAGCTGATGCTATCGCTTGGTGTGCAGAAGATAGGCTTCGTAGGGCTAATGATGATGGCAAACGTTTCGTGCATCCGTTAGATTCAGCAGCTTGTGTGGGAGCCTTCAGTAAAGGTAGATCATCATCTAGGTTGATTAATAGCAGGTGCCGTAGGGTAGCTGCCGTACAGCTGGGTGGGGGTCACGAAGTCTTTTATCCTTGGGTCCCCTCTGCTGAAAATCCAGCTGACGTTCCTTCTCGTTGGTTCGAAGCTGGGGCAGGACGAGATAAAGCTTGTGAGCCAGAGTCTAGTGAGCCGATATGTGACTTGCACGATTTGTGGCCGTGGCCGGAGGGGTCAAAGTTTTTCATTCATCTTTGTTCAGGGCCTGACAGAGCTCATGACTTAGTTGACAGCATTGAGAGACAATTTGCAACAAGTGGTGTTGAAGTTGTTGGCATTCGTGTTGACCCTTTGGCTTGGTGTAGTCATGGATGGACGTTGTTTGAAAAGGCAGACTTGTTTCATGCCAGTGTTGGCCTGGGATTGCTCTCTTTAATACATAGTGGTCGAGTTGTTGGAGGTTTTGGTTCACCCCCATGTTCTACTATCAGTGCAGCTAGACATGTACCTTTGAAAAAACGTGGTGGTCCCAGACCACTGAGACACAGGGACATGCCTTGGAAGGCCTTGGCGTATTGCACTCAAAAGGAGATAGACGCAGTAAGGGTTGGCAACGTGCTTTTTCTACTTTGTTTGGGCTTGCTGGGCGAAATTCGTCATTTTGGTGGATGGATAGGCCTTGAACATCCTGCAGATAGAATGAGACCGCCATATCCTTCATTTTTCGCCACCTCAGAAGTTGAGCAGTTCAAGACAAGTTGTAGAGTAAGATATTTTGTCACTGATCAATGTCGTTTTGGAGCTCCATCTCGAAAACCTACTGGTTTGTTGTTGCCACCAAAATCTGCAAAGATTTCAAAGTTTTGCAATCACGTTGGTGGGCATGACATGTTAATTGGAGTTGACTCCGATGGCCGTTTCAAGACGACACCTGCGGCAAGATATCCCAGAGAGTTTTGTGAAGCATTAGGTTACATGTGTGTTAATCAATACATTGTTAGTCGTAAAGCTGGTTATGAGCAGCCCTTAAAATCAATCAGCCGGTTTCAGGGTGAATTTCTGGAGCCGTGGACTAACAGGCAGCATGTTTCCTTCCAATGGCCTCAGCCGAGTACAGCATTTCTTGTTAGCGAGCTTGAAGTCCTCAACCATCGAAAAATATCTGGGGGCACTTCGTCACCTCAACAATAGTCTCATCGAGCAGGGGCTTCGATGGGATATGATGACTGAGGAGGATAAGGACTCGTTTTTAGCTGAATGGGTGTTGGATGGTTATGAAAATGGTGAAGGGCGTAATGAATTTTCCTGGGCTTTGTCAGCCGTGCAGAAGGTTTTCCCTAGACTTAAACTAAAGACTGCTTGGAAAGTGTTGGACGTTTGGAGTAGTTTGGTTCCAGTTCGGCAAGCCCCAGCGGCACCTCCAGAGCTGATTCAAGCTATGGTGGTGATGGCCGTTATACTCAACCGACCACATCTGGGGGTTCTCATCCTTCTTTCCTTTGTTGGTCTGCTTCGAGTTAGGGAAGCTCTAGCACTGCGATTGCAGGATGTGGTGATGCAACCTGAAGGCATTGTTCTGTGCCTTGGTGTGACAAAACGTGGAATGGAGCAGAAAGTGGTGTTGTCCAATCCAACGGTGAAGCAGTTCGTCCAACAGTTTCTTTTACGTTTCCCTGTTGAAAAGCCGCATGATCGAGTGATTTCAATTTCTTATTCTTCTGCTTTGCGCTGGATTCGAAAGTTGGGTGATTTGTTAGGTGCAAATCATTTGGGCCTTACTACACACAGTTTTCGCAGATCTGGTGCTTCTGAGTTAGCCCGGCAAGGTATGCCATTATCTGATATTTTATTATATGGACGATGGTTGTCAGAACGGGCTGCTCGTGATTACATTCGTAAAGGTGAAGTTGCCATTTTTAGGGCTAGGCAGTTGTTACAACCTATTGATAGCAGACGTATCTCAGCGTGGTCCAATCTGGGTGTGGCATGTTGGTCTTGGTTCGATGTGTTCTATAAACATGGCCATATTCAAGTGGATGTCAAAAAACTGAGTGTGGACAAGTTGTCAAAGGTTGAAGAGATCTTATTTTCAGTTGACCTGACGGTAGAAAGGGAAGAGTGGGAGAAGCATGGATGAATGATCCTGTAGCGCGCTTGGGTGGCTTCTCCATTTTCTGTGTGTTTTGGATTGAGCATGGGCTTATTCCAAAGATGTGCCGAAGGCAATACATACATGACCCAATGCAAGGACAAAAGTGCTGCATGAAGTTCAATGGTTCCCGGCAGGGGTTTCAGAGTCATAGCAGAAAGACACACAAATATATATATATATATATACATATGTATGATGCAGTTACAACTATTATATCTTTGGTTTTCTTGAATATTTTTTTTGTGTGGTTATACAACTACCCTGCTTCGAGGGGCAGACATAGATGGTCATGGTGTTAAGGTGAGCATTCATCTTCAGACATTTAGTATATACAAAAAAACCATGTTATCTGGTAGAGCACATATGAGTTGCAAATAGCTTCATATCATTCCGAAGATTTGCTGAATTTGACTGGACTATTCCAGTCATACTTCTCTTGTGCTAATTTTGCTTTCGGGGTTGATTACAAGCCGCTTCATGTCTATGATATAGTTCTTTGGACAGTGTTTTCTATTGTTTTCTAATCTTTTTACTACACCCAGATTCCATGTTGCATATTTACAGTTACCTCAATCACTATGCCAAGTTTGGTTTTAGATATAAACCAAACTAATAATAGTAGAAACATAATCAATCATGATGACAGTCAACCAATGATTGATTAGTGGTCTATAGGTCATGTTAAGTTTAGATCATGGTTTACTATTCTCTATACCTAAAATCGAGACGCCACCAACATGAACAAACCACTTAACTTACCAACCAACCAACCCACCAACCAACCGACCAACCAACGATTGGTTGGCATAAAATAATCGTGAAACTTACCATTGAACCTAGGCTACTATTTCCATCTCTTTGCCGCCACCAGCACCTCGGTTTTTGGCAACAAAGCCCTCGGTGGGAACGGGACGAGGGGACCACCCAGCTGGGTGGTAAGCAGTCACAAATAACATGTGCTCACCCCTCACCCAGGAAAACAATGGCAAATAAAGGTTTATAGCGAATACTAGAAATGTAATGCCGTCCTGGTGGTGACTGGAGTCCTGGGTCTAATGTATATGTCTTCAATAAGACCCAACTGGATTTTAAATTCGTTTGTTTTTGGACATCGGCCTTGAAGATGTCTTTAGAATGCTGAAATACAGGTCGAATTTAGGATTCTGCACCTCTGAAAACGAGCATGACACTGGAAAACCAGGCTTGAAGATGTATCTCCTACTAAAATTGGTCATTTTCCATTGCCATGTCAGTTTTCGGGGGGGTGTACTTGAAAATATCAAATTTTTCAGTCAATACTTAGGCTCAGAGTTGAAACCTATCTACTTTTGTTTTCTGCTTCAGAAAGCAGCAGAGATCACCTCTTTTCCAGAAGGCACATCTTCTGCAAAGCTTGATTTCTTTGTGTTCCATGTTGATCTTTGTCTGTCTAGAAATCTTCTTTAAAGAAAGGACTTCCTAGGATAGGCAACAAAAACAACAAGCTGAATCACCAAAAACCATTGGATACCTCGACATACATAATAATTAGGAAAAATGGTGGGTTTGAACAAAAAATTGTTCCTGGTGGTGGCTGTTGACAAATTTTCATTGACCCAAATCAATCTCGTGACTTGTAACGTTTACCGGTTCGGTGTTTTATTCGCTCCAGCCAAGGAATCATGGGCTGTCGCGGTTGGTACCCTATGGTCTTTTCTTTTTGTTTTTTTTCAATGAAAAGACAACTCCCTTTTAGACATGCCAGTTTTGGGTATCCATCTTAAGTTTTAGTGGTGTAACCCTAAATCTGAAGTATCCCAAATGACCATGTATTTCAGATTTGTGAAGTATTGATGGAGAACCCTTCTCCGTCACTGAACCGGATGGTTTAAAATTACATCTTTACACTTCTCTACTGCAAGGGCAGATGTATCATTTCTCATTTCTCCAAATTTCCTGCGTCAAAAAGACCTTTAGCTGCAAAGCAAAATGGTGTCAGATGTCTATGTCAGCAAGGTGGTACCCACTTGAGCCACAAAAAAAAAACGGCCTTACTTTCCATTGAACCCTGGTTGTTTAATAGGGATCCTCATAATGGTGTATTACAATCCCCCATATAGCTGGGTAGTATAATCCCTGGATTATACGTATAGTGATGAGCATTCATGAGCAGCCTGAATGACCATTTTCACTACCAAACGACGAGCAAAGGACCGCAACAAGTTGAGGGTGATTCGCACCAATCAGATTCGTACCCTCCTGGGAACTAACATATCCCTTCCAGCCGTCACTTTTGAATCGATGATTTTCCGAACTTCCCGTGAAACGGTGGGATATGAACTCCCTCGTTTCCTGGAGGGTACCTGGTCCCCTTAGATTGATTTCTGTTGGGATGAAGTCATCCTACCATGTGTTGGGATGGATGTTTGAATACTTACCCACCGTAGCTTGTCAGCAGCTCAGGTGATTTGGGCACACCATCACCCTTACATTGCAGGAGCACTTTCTTCAGATTCTCGGACATCCCAAGCTGGTAAGTTCCCCCCCAGAAATAGCCGGCCTTATTAAGGGCTTATTAACCATTGGTTTCCCATAATAAGGCCTTCTTAAACCTTTATTTCTGGGGGGGGGGGTACGTTAGGGGGGTGTAGGTTAACCAGCCACAATCAGTCGACAAAGATCCAAGAATTCCACCGAAGAAACCAGACGTCAAAAGTCAAGGTTTTTGGTGCCAAAAAGAAGGGATGTAAGAATTGGATCTAACCCAGGATGGAATCGTGGCAAATAAAGAACCTTTATAGGGATGATTGAAAATGTAATGCCATCCTGGTGGTGACGATTGCATCCTGGTTGGGGTCGGGGTAGATCCAAACTATCTGAATATAGTCTAATATAGTTAGAGCAATGATCAAAACCCTCAAGGGTTATATAGGGGATCAAAAACTACCGAGGTATACAGTATACAGGGGTTATAGTAAGCCATTCATAGGATCCCTATGAACCAACAAGTATTTCATGGTTCATGTCACATACGGTACGGGTTCTGGCTGTATGCATCCCCAACACCCTCGTTGGTTGGTTTCCACAAGTCAACCATAGAACTTGCTATATAGAGATGACTAATTTGACCCTGATTGACGGAAATGTATGCATATCATTTGTATATGTATATATATATATATACAGATATTATCATTTACTATATGTATATATATATATACATGATGCATAGATATAGCTTGATACGGTTAACGACAATGCATTTGACCTAAACATTAAACATTCCTCAAATTTGTTCAAATTCCCGGATTCTCAGGATACAACACAGCTATTGGAGGTGCGCTTAAAACAAGATGGATCCAGGGGGTTTGTTCGTAAAAGATGAGTCACTTTGGTTCTATCTTCACTTTCAGGGACTGAATCACCTCTACTCCTTGGACTTGTAGAAGGTTACTGAAATTTTATTTTCCCCAATGCGCAGCGAAGGATTTCCATGTTTTTTTTGAAACCTGCAGGATTTCAGCTCTGTTCGAAGCGATATCGTCGAAGTGTTTCTGTGATGACGTTTTCGGGATATGCTTTCGTGTGGCAGGTTGCATTTGATGTATCTACAGGTCCGAATTTCAGGCCACGAACATTTCCTCCACTTCACGGGTTCTTTGGGACACCAAATGCTTTTGAGGACCAGAAACATCTATTAGATACTTAACATTGCTGTTCCGGAGCCAACATGGGTAATTTCCCTGGTATGGTGGTGGTGTGATAATGTTGCTCTCCAAACACATGTGCCGTAGAGAAACTGGCATGTGCTACACTCGCATGAGTGTTGCTATGTTTTGCCCAACCCAAATAAATCCTTAATACATCCAGGAAACCGACAGCCTGACCCTAAACATCATCGTAACATCCAAATACCTGCTGAAGAGATATTTGGACCACAAGAAAAACATACCAAAAAAACACAAGTCACCTCAACTTCAAATATTGGCGACGCCGTCCTCGATTTTCTTGATTTACAGCCAGACACTCATCGAACGCCTCCTAGTCCCACCCTGGGTGGGTTTATGAATGCCACGGTATCAGATGATATCAACTGAAAACTGGGAGATGCACATTGACGCGTCAACAGCGGCAAAACTATTGTTGATGGTTCAGAAATCCGGTAAACTCACCAGTTGAGGTTGGTAGTTGAAATCCCACTATTTTTAGGTTTTTTTACAGTCCCAGGTGGTCAGCCGGATTTCTTCCCCCAGCACTTCCCTTTTTTCCGGCCCCTCACTTGGCTGAGCTACCGCCGGAGGTAGCTCCTGCGGCTTATGGGGTGAAGAGTCTCTTGAACCGAATGTTTTCATCCGAAAAAAAAAACCATGGCGGATGGGTTGGGGTTTTCCAACCCCACGGGCCCCAAAACTGCGGGGTTGTTGAACTGCCGGGGAACTTTTGGATGTTTTTTTTGTTGTGTTGAAATTCAGGATGGCAAGAGTTGAAGTATTTTTGAAAAATTCCTGACAACCTGGAAAACCTAGTGTACCATTTTTTTAGGCAACTGTGGCTGGTTTTAGGGGTAAAGTTGATGAAATTTAACAGCAACTGGTTTTCCAGGAAACAACATAAAACTCTTAGCTCGTCTTGTGCATCTTGAACGTATGTTTTGGCTGGTCCTCCTTCCTTGGTAATAGTGGCAAATGAAGGTTTAATTCGAAATCCCCGGTCGCCTGAAAATGTGATATCATCCCGGTGGTGACTGGCATTCTGGAAGTGGGCCAACCAACAACAACTCTTACCCGGGAACTTGGAACCAACATATTTTGCTGAAGGTATGTTTGATTTTTTCCCGTTTGGTGGGATATGTGATCGTTCCCTGGAGGGTAGCTCTTTTTCGTATATCTTTAGTATGGTTTGGTGTCAGATTGTACCCTTCTAAGGCATTTCCCGCCCCACCCTCAGATCCCACCCACTGTTCCCTCTTATATAAGCATTCAATGCCTATCTAGGTGGTGGTTTCACTTATTTTTTATTTTCACCCCTACTTGGGGAAATGATGCAATTTGACGAGCATATTTTTCAGATGGGTTGAAACAACCTGTAGCTATTTAGTACTGATTTAACATGAATTCAAGTAGTTCGAATCTTGTTTAGAAATACCTCCCCAAAGTTTAACAGTTTGCCCCTGACAAAAGTAAACTCATCTTCCAACGATTCGTTTTCAGGGGCAAACTTGCTGTTAAACTTCCAGGGGGGAAGCCTTAGACTCCTGGTTTTTACTCCGAAATCTCGTACTTGGATGTCCATGGAAGTTGGTAACTAGTTAGTAAGTCGGTTTATAACCTACTTTTATAGGGGTTATGAACCGGTTACTAAGTACCGGCAGGACATCCCAGTAAGGTACCATTCCTGGACCTCCCCACCATGTTTACACTTTTCTAAAGGTGGCTTCGATTGGTGAGTCGTGACCGTAGATGGGGTTGCATGGTAACTTTTCCCCCCCCCAAAAAAAAAGCGACCTTTTTTAAAGCAACAAATACACTAGAAACCCTACCAAAAAAACGGTACCGCACATACTGCTTCTATCTAGTATCTAGTATAAGAAATACACTTAGACAAATATATTTCGAACAATATAGACTAGATATGGCCTATTACACATATACATCGGCAATCCTCCTCTCCTGTTTAAAGTTCCACCGGCAGATGTAAACTCATAACGAGGTGTTTGCCCTCCACGTGGATGCCAATCCGTTGTCCTGCTCTGTGTGTCTTGGCAAGTTGCTATGGATGGAGAAGTGTAATATGCCCTTGAAGCGTATGTTTCATTGGAGATTACATAGATATCTTTTGCCCTTATAGGCACTTTGCATTGTTCGGGTTGGTTTCTTATTGTAATGACCCCCAGGTGGTTTGACCGTTTTTTTCTCCAAAATGTTCCGGAAAATTGCCAAACCAGCCAAGCTCAAGAATGAGCGCGTGGGAGGTGTGCTTCCTGTGAGGGTCTACTTGAAGGATCATCCCAGGACTTGAATGGTGCCCCAATTCGAGTACTTACGAGCACCATTGTTATTAACTGGTTGGTGGTTTCAAAGATTTTTTATTTTCACCCCTATTTGGGGAAGATTCCAATTTTGACTATATTTTTCAGATGGGTTGAAACCACCAACTAGTTAACCATTTACCAAATGGGATGCTCCTCCAACTAGGGGTTCTGTAGTTTTGAGGTGTTCGATGGATGGACCATGGGGATGGTGAAAAAATCCGTGTTGCACTTGGATTTCTTTTCCATCTGATGTTTGGGGGAATCCGGTTTGCATCAATTTTTTACACATAAAGTCGTGATACAAAACAGGGAACTCAGCAGATAAGAGAGTTGCAATGGTTGGATTCAGAAAAGCATGTTTTTTTTGGGTCTTGAGGATGTTATACAGTTGTATTGTACTAGGTGGTGGCAACTCAAATATTTTTCATTTTCAACCCTCCACAAGGCGAAATGATCCAATTTCACCGATATTTTTCAAATGGGTTGAAACCAACAACTAGTGACCAGTGTACTATTCTTGGAAAATCCCCAAGCGATGATGCTTTTTCCAATCATGGGATTCCCGGCATACTTGATGTCCACTAATCGTCACCAACCTTGCACCGATTTTAAGAGGTACCCCGCTGAAAATGAACAAATTTGTCCCCCCAAAAAAGGGACCATTTCAAAGAAAATTTCAACTGAACCAACCATTCGTTTTTGAGGTGATATTCGTTAGTTTTGAGGGGAGTACCTTTGTTTATTCAGGATGGCGAACATGTTTTTTGTCGAAAAATGGATTTCAGCGGTGTGAATCTAAGGTGGATATAGCTTGCATGATGCTCTTGACACACGCCCCTATGCATTGAATCCATTGAATGGGTGATCTGGGAAAAAACTATCTTGTTTTCGCGACTGAAACGGCTGAACCATCCGGAAAAAAAATAAACACATGGTATACACATGGTACTGTCGATGTAAGAAATCCTGCACCGGTCCCGTGTATAAAATCCTGTAAATAATCGGGATATACAACCTAGCAACTGGTGCGGGATTTCTTCCATCAACAGTATTTCTATGATTTTCAATGTATTTCTTTGATCTGTATAGGGGGAATCCCTCTTCAACATGGTGACCTCTTGGTTTTGGGATTGAAACATGATTCAAAGTGGTACAGTAAACCGACCCAGATTGGTGTCATTGATCATCTTGGGATGACGAGTTATGGATGCTCGTGCTTCGATATGATCGAAGGTAATTAGGGTACTTGTGAAATGAATTGTGAGATTCATTGGATTATAGGATGTGATAATCAGTCAAAGATAGCTGGAACAGCTAATTTGTTCTTAGGGTGCGTGACCGTATTTTTGAATTCTCTTGTTCCTGAATTTTCATGAACACTGTTGATCTACATATTTGTTTGCCGGAGAGTCTATCCATATTTATCTTCACATTCCTGGCTTTTACCCAGCTTCCGCTGAGAAGGTTTCCTCGTAGCAAAACTGGACAGTACTTTCTTTTTTGTAATGTAAATATAGAATACAAACATCTATAACTATTTTAGGTGCAGGATATTCTGATATTTTCACCATCCTTCGAAATCATTGATTGGAAATCGAGAGTTTCTCATGTTTTCAACCGCTTTTTTTTCGCTCAAGTGAACATCCCACAGAGTTGCAGCCAGGACATGGACATAATATGTTCTGACATGCAGCCTTATCTTTGAAGGGGGGCTACGTTGGGGGTTGGTTGATTAGCCATTAAACAAAAATAAACTCCCCGGAAAACTCACGTTGGTTCAGATGTATTTCTTATTAACATCGTCCCTTTTTAGGGAACGAATTCGTTCATTTTTCGAGGGGGATGTACTTCTTTTTTTTGGGGCTGCAACTATGTAAAGGATTCCTACTGTAAGTTGATTCACTTTTCACTGAGTTGAAACTGAGTTTTCTGGTTGCAAAAAAATCAACTCCTGGCAGGCTTCGAATTTTTTTAGGCCAAAAACGCAGGTACCAGTTGTAGGTGTTCACCAACCTTTTTTTGGGGGTGGAGCCGAAACCTTCTCAGCGGTAGTGAAATGCCCCACCCATCTATTGGGGGGATCAAATGCTGGCAGCAAATATCTGATCATTTTGAGAGATTTCCCTTATAAAAGTGCATGAAGTTTGGGTTGGTGTCAAATACCCTCCTGGGTTTTGAGTCCATATCCCCTTTTCAGCCGGCACTTTCGAGTCGATGATTTTCCGAACTTTCCGTGAATGGTGGGATATGGTTCCTCCCGAACGTTCCCTGGAGGGTACCTGGTCCCCTGTTTCTCTTGAACCGAATACTGTAAGAACCCCTTGGCTTTGATGGTTGACCTCTTGCTCTCAAATTTCATAGCAACTTCACGACCGAAACCTGCTTTTTTTCACCCAGATTCAAATTAC